>JANTQA010000024.1:0-159466 GCA_027625915.1 Anaeramoeba flamelloides | reverse complement strand
ATTTTTTTTTTTTTTTTTTTTTTTATTTTTTTTGGAGGATTTTTTTGGATTTTTTCCTCTTGTTTGCCCGAATTCTAAATTGTGATTTAGAAATTTTTTTAAAGATTTCCATATACTTTTGTTTTCCACTAGGGCTAATAAAGTTATGGAATCTTTTCTGTTAATAATATTAGAAATATTATTGTTTTTTAATATATGAGATATATTAATCTTTTTTTAATTCAGATATCCAGATTTTACGATTATTTTCATAGGCTGGACAGTTCCAGAGAAAATGATCTAAATCTTCAATGATATCTAAAGTATTTATTTTTTTGCATAATTTACAAAATTTTGATTTATCTTCATTCATAACATAAGAGTACCTGTTTAAATAATTTGTGAATATTCTAAGTTTTAAGATTGAGGTAGAGCCTTTCCATTTTAAATATTTTTGTTGTTTATTAATATTTCCTTGAATAGTAACGATTTTTAGGTATTTTCGTACTTTCCAACTTGGGCTATTCTTTAATTGATTAATTCGATAGTTGTCTAATTCTAATTCCAAATCTTTTAATGTTTTTGATTTCCAGTTAATATTTTCAACTTCTTTTTCTCTAAATGGCAGAAGTTTAATTAGTTTTTTGAATCCTAAAAAATTTAATTTTTGAATTAATTTATATTTTCTCTTATATATCGTTATCCTTACTGAATCAATTTTTGCTTCTGTTTTATAAATAAGTCTTAGGGAATGTGGATTATTTTTTAAAAGGAATTTAGTGATCTTTTTATTGATCCAAATGTCTATTTCTTTGAAATCATTTTCAGTTAAATCAAATATTTCTAATCCATATAATAATTGACTGTGTAAAACGGCTTTAAAAAAGTGAATTTTTAGAGAACCGGTATGGGCAAGTGGAAACACAACCCAGTGTACAATCTGAAGGCCGGGGTTCTATTCCCTTAACCATTATTTCTTATTGTTTACCATTTTTTCAAATAGCCACCACAGTGTAATTTTAATTAAAAATCGGGCTTATGCTTCTTAGAACCACTAATTCTTTGAGGAAATCGTTTGACCGAATTGAATCTTTTTGACTATTATAAAACTGAACGGAATTGGAACAAAATCCCTCTCAATTTATGGAGCGGATCCGATTTTTGGGAGAAATGACCAGCTCTCACTTGGTTCAACAATATCTCTAATTCAAATTAGGGATTCGGGCAAACAGGTGGACTTTTAGTACCCACTCTTTAATGGAAAAAAAAAAAAAAGTGAATTTTTAATCCATTAGTAAATTTTTTTTGTTGTAGAATATTGACTAGATTTTTGAAATTTTTTTTAACTTTATCAAGGTTAAATTTTAAATGTGTTTTTTTATCTAGCCAAATACCAAGATATAAAATTTCTTTTGGAATTAAAGTTTTTATCGTTTTTTTATTATTCGGATTCATTCCAAAATCTCTTATAATTTTAAAAATTTTTTCTAATTGAAAATTGATTTCTATCATTGATCCTTTCATAATCAAAATCAAATCATCAGCAAACATTTGAACATGTATTGGTAATGATTTGATTTTTTCTAATAAAAAATGTGAAATAAATCCAAATAATAAAGGTGATAATGGATCTCCTTGATAAACACCTATCCCTTCTTTTGAGTAATATGCAAGTAGATATTTTTTTATAATTTCATTTTTAATAAATTTTTTGATTGAATAATAAATTAAAGAATGATGTATAGAATCAAAGCATTTTTGAATCTCGATTGTAACTATATAGATATTTTCTTTTTTATTATTTCTCATTTTTATTTTTTGATATTCATTCAACAAATTGAGAACTGCAATTCTTGTATCTAATTTTTTCTTAAATCCAAATTGTCTTTTTGAAACTAAGTCCCAAGAATCTTGTATTCCCGCATATAATAATTTAAGAAAAAATCTTTGGAGAGTTTGATTAATTGAAATTGGTCGATAATTGAGTGGTACTCCTTCGTCTCCTGATTTATGAATGAATAATAAATTTCTTTTTTTGATAAAATTAATATTTTCCTGAGAGATGTCTTGAATCCAATTTAGAAATATTTTTTGAATTGTTTCAATAAAGTTTTCATAATTCAAATAATATTCACTGTTTTGATTTTTTATGGATTTGAAGTGATATATTTTATCAAATTCTTTGACTGATTTATTTTTTTGATATTTAATAATTGTTTTAATATTTGTAATTGAGAATATTTCTTCTATTTCAATATTAAATATGAATCTTTTATTTAATTTAAATTTTTTAATAAAATTTATTATATATTTTTTTGGTTTTTTACTTATTGAATTAACAAACCGGAAATATGTTTTTTCTAAATTTTTATTATTTAAAATCATTTTACTCGAAGTTTGTCGAAATTTATTTATTCTTTTTCCAAAAATTTTTATTATTTTCAAATTCCGTATTAATTTGGTCTAACAATTTTAAATACTTCTTTCTATTTCAATCTTTAATTTCTTGAATTAATTCATTATTTTCAAAGAGTTTATAAGTCAAACTATATAATTTATAATCTTCTTTTCGAATGTTTAAAACATTTCTTTCTTTTATTACAGTCAGTTTCACTTTTAAGGCACAAACTTTCAACGAAATTTAAAGCACAATAAAAATCTCAAATTAAGGCACAAAATTCAAATTCTAGTAAAAATAAATTGTAAAAAAAACAAATTCCAAATTTTGTGCCTTAATTTGAGATTTTTTTGTGCCTTAAATTCCGTTGAAAGTTTGTGCCTTAAAAGTGAAACTGACTGTAAGAATTGTTTTTTGAATTTTTTAAAATTCGAATCATTTAAATAGAAGTTGGTATTTTTGAAATAGTTTATAAACGTTTTTTGGAATTTAGGTATATCTTTAATTTTATATATTTTTTGTATTTCCCAATTTGTATTTATCTGAAATTTGTTTAAAATAGCATAATGATCACTAATTTTATTGATTAATGTTTTTGATTTACTGAATTGAAGATTATTAAAATTTGAAATGAAATAGTCTAAGTTGTTATCTTTTCGACTTGGTTTATTGTTTAGAGGAATTTTAAAATTTAAAATTGAAAAAATTTTTATATCATTATCTTTTAAATTAAAATCACCACCAATAATTGTTTTATGATTTTGATATTTTTGTAATACACTAAATATTTTTTTATTAATTTCTACATTTCTATCATGTCTTTTATAAATATTTATTATTACAAAATCATTGAATTGTATTCCCATCATATCAAGATCCGATATAAGAATTTCCCGAGTAAACTCTTTAAAGATATTTTTGACTATAATTAAAAGACCTCCTTTATTATTATTATTACCATAAGCTTTTTTGTTAATTGAGAAATAATTTAAAAAAATCGGGTTTTTTGTTATTTTTGATTCTTGTATTAAACATATATCAGCGTTATATTTTAATAAAAAGATTCTAAAATAGAGATTTTTGTTTTATTGTTTAATCCTCTAATATTAAAAGATAGAATTTTTAAGCTAATTAATTTATTATTATATTCTCTCTTTTTCCCTTTTAATAATAAAGATTTTTTATTTTTTTGAAAATGATAAATATATAAATTCCTGGGCAATAGAAATTGTTGTTTTAAAAATTTTTTTATATAAAAATTAATTTTATATTTTAAATCCCAAAATTCAATCATATTTTCACCTTTTCTTTGATAGCGGATAACAGGTCTATTATCTATGAGATTAAAAATTTCTAAAGTTGAGATATTTTTTTGTAAAAAAATTATTTTATTTTCAACAGGTAGATTTTGTATTTTTTTAAATCTTTTACATTTATCCTTGTTCGAAAAATGTTTAATATTTTTGTTGTTATTTTGATTTTTCTTAAAGTCAAACTTAAAATTGAAATCCAAAAATTTCAAATTTAAAAACATTTTTTTTGAATTAATCAAATTAATAATAAAATTCAATAATTTTGAATATTGTTGAGTTGTATTATAATAATTATAATCACCATATAAGTTTAAAAAATGAATAATTAAATGATTTTTTTATCCAGTATTTTATTTGCATCAATTTTAAATCATTTAATTCCCATTTATTGAATTCATAAATTATTGTATTTTTTAATAAAAAAAATGTCAGATTTAAAAAGTCCTCATTTTTATTATAATCACAATTTAATAACAGAATTATTTCATTTAATAAATTTTTTAATAAAATATTTTTTTGATTATGCATAACTTCATTTTTTTGTATAAAATCATTTGTATAAATAATTTGTAAATAAAAAAATAAAATTTTTTGTTTAATAAATTCTGATTGGTAACTAATAAAATTCAAATCAATTATCAAAGGGTCATTAAAGGGGGTTTTTGAATTAGTAAAACCCCATTTAAAAATTTTTTTATATTTTTTGTATTTTTTATATAATTTTTGAAAAGAATAATTTTAATTATAATTCTAAAAATGTCGATTTTTTTTTATTTGGACTATTTGTTGGAATAGTCAGTTATCCATTTGGTCACCATGTAAATCACAATATCCTGATGGATTACTTGTGAATTTTTTACATCTATTGTTTGTTGTTTTTGAAAATCCTTTACATTTTACAGTTTTATTTTTATTTTTATTTTTAGTTAAATTAATATTAATTATTTTTTTATTAATATTTTTATTTATTAAAATTAATTCATTATTTTTATTGTATTTATTCCAAGTTGTGATTTTTGTTTATTAAGAAAAAAATCAAGATTTTTTTGAACTTTTTTTTCCTTATTGTTATAAACCACAAGTTCAGAACAATCATTTTCATTTTCAAATTCTGAAATGGTTTGAATTTTATTATTAATATTTGATTCAATATTTATAGTTTCCAAATATTCTTCACTCAAGAATTTTTTTGAATTTTCTTGTATACAATTCATAAGATTTTGATTTGATAGTTTATAAAATGGTTTACTATAATTTTTTCTTTCAAAATTTATTAAAAATTCAAAAATTTCTTTTTCTGCATTTATTTTTAAATTATTTAAACATGTGTTATTTAAAGTTAGTTTAAATAATTCTTCTCTAGATAAATTTATATAACTTTGACTCTTTGGTCTGATTATTACTGTTTGTTTGGTTATTTGTTCATTATTGTTTATATAGAAATCTTTTAAAGATTTTTTATTTTTTATTTTTATTTTTATTTTTATTTATTTGGTTATTAAAATCAATATTATTATCATTGTCAATTTCAATTATTTCGTCATTTTTTTTCTTTTTGATAATAAGATTGTATTTTATTTGTTTCTTCTTTAAGATTTTTTTTAAAAATTTTTAGAATTTTCATTTTGGTCTTTTTGATTCTTACATTCTTCGAGAAATTTTAAATTTAGCTTATTAAATTTAAGATTTAATGTGTTTTTCATTTTGTTCAATAATTAATTTTAATTGTTGAACTTCTCTCTGTAAATTCATTATTTTATTCTCATATTCTTTAAAATTTTTTTGGAAATTTTGATTTTTTTGATAATTATTTTTATATTGAGTTTTTTCAAAGGCTTTTTTTATATAGATTTTGTTATTTAAAAATGTAATCTCATTTAAACTCAATGAATTGTCTCTTATTAATTGTGTTTGAAATGTGATAAAAGCATATTTCAATGTTTGATATTTATTATTAAAAATAATAATTTTTTTTGGGTTATAATCTTTGAATAGGTTTAAAAGGTTACTTTTCTTAGTTTTTTTTGGCAAATTTAAAATAATTATTTGATTATTTGATATTTTTTTATTTTCGTTTTCTTTATCTAAATAACCAATATTATTCTGACTCTGATTATTATTATTATTATTAAACTTATTTGAGATATTTGGAGGAGTATTCTCTTGATTCACTAGAAAATTTTCTTCAAACCAATTATTATTTCTATTTTTATTTAAATTTTGAGATATCGATTGTGTTTGTTTAGTAGGAACTGATTTGTTTTTATGTGCATCTCTTCGATAATCCACTTATTTCTTAAAAAATAGAGTTCTATGATAAAGGTATAGTTTTCCAGAATAATCCATTAATTTGGTATAATTTTCTTTGGTATTTAAAATTACTTTCGCTGTACCCTTGAATCTATCATATTTATCATAGAAAAGTGTAAGTTTACTAAATTGTATATATTTCTTTAATAATAAGCTAATTTTCTCATAATTTGCTTGGTAGGAAATATTATGCATAAAAATGGTAAATTGTTGGTGGTTCTGTAGTTCCTTTGAAAAAAAATTTTTTTGATCATTGATCAAGTTTTTTTCATTTTTTGGTATGTTTGAATAATCATTGTTTTGGGGGGTTTTATCATTTGGAATGCTGCCAGTTCGTGCAATTTTGGTCGTTTTTTGTTGTTTTTTTTCATTTTGTATTATTTCAATGTTAGGCGAGCATCCTGTTTTCAACTTTATTAGCTGAACTAATTTGTCAATAGAATAATCTTTTGGTAAGTTTTTTAAGAACAGTTTAATAATGTTGGATTTCATTTGTAAAAAAAAAATTAAAGTGATAGAATAAAAGTTAGTAAAAAAAAAAAATAAAAATCTTTTTTTTTGTTCCTGTTTTGCTTTCTTCTAAAAAACACTTAAAATGGCTATTCTAGTTGTTTAACTCAAATTTCAAACAAACCATTTACAAAATTCTCACATTTCATATTTAAAATATTTCTCTCACTGAAAATAAGAAAAGAAAAGAGATTTCAAAATCAAGACTCTTGACAGATTCAGATTATGAAACCTTATGGGAGTGGTGGTGTGGGGGTTACAATCCCCTAAAAATCCAATTTCAAAACATTTAAAAAGATGGAAAATTTCTTGTTTACTTGAACATTATTTTAAATTTTACATCTTGATTTTTTTTTTTTTACTTGTAAAGAGATTTAACACTTTATCCAAACGATACTGTCTAAATCACTAATATTGATTGTTAGGGTTGTTGTTGAGTAAAATGAGAGTTGTTTATACCCCCCCCCCAGAATAGAATCCACTTCAGAAATTGGGATAGAGATTTCGTTACAATTCTTCTTCAGAGTTTCAAAGTCAAAAAATGTATTTGAGCCAAATGAGATCTCATCAAAGTTAGTTGGTTTTCAAAAGTAGGGATTGTATTTTTCAGGTTTCTGTGATTCTGTTAAAAATTACACCTTGGTAGTTTTTGTAACTCTTAGAATTTGGGATAAACAATTCCAAAAATTTGGTGGTTATTTGGACTTGAACCCATAGCCTTTCCAATTGATATTTGGGCATAGAAACATAATTTATTACACCCTTTCATATTTTCATATTTTTCTTTTTGATAAAAAATACATTGTCACCTTATGTTAAGAAATATACCATAAAAAAATTAAAATATTCAATTACTGAAAATTCCTAAATATTATTATTGATTGAAGGGAGTAGTTAATGAAAAATTTATCAAAATAAAATAAGAAGAAGAAAAATAGCTAAAATATTAAAATCAAAAAAAATAATATCATTTTCATGTCCAAACTAAAAACTATCTGTTGTCGTTAGGTTTTCGTAGAGTACCATAGAGTGCCGTAGAGTACCGTAGAGCACCTAGGTTTTCGAAAATTCAAAAGAATTGAGTAAAATCCGAGATTTTACTTAATTCTTTTGAATTCTAGAAAATCTAGGTACTCTACTACACTCCACCAATTGTGGAAGGAGCGAAATTCGTAAATATTTTAATTTTTTTTTATATAATTTACCAGTAAGGTATAATTATTATTATTATTTTTCTATTTTTTTAATTTTAATAATTTTTAAAAAAATTAAAATTAAAATAATTCTTTTATCAAGTTTTTTGATTTTAGTTTCAGTAATCTCATCTTTGTATAATAATTTACGTAATTTTTTTAATATTTCATTATTTATATCAATTTTTTTTTTAAAATGATATTCATTACGATCTGGATTTTCTTTAAATTTTTGGAGAAATTTGTTTGATCTAACTTGTAAGATTAGTTTATGAATTATTATTTTACAATTATTTGGAAAAATAATTGTAATTTTTTTAAAATTATTATTATTATCTTTTAATTTCAAAAATTGATCTTTCAATTTGGAATAATTGTCGAATTTTGCAATTTTCTCGTTGTTTAATTCTCGAATAATAGATTTTAGTTTTCTTATATTATTTTTTGAATTCTCAGTATAAAGCCATTTTTTAAATATATTTAATTTCTCATTCTGAAAATTATTTAGAATATTCGTTACATTTTTCTTTTTTTGCAATATATTATTGTTATTTATTAACCTTAATTTTAATAATTCCCAATTACAAGAAAATGATAAATTATTAATATTTTCTTTATTACTTTGTTTATTCATATTCTCATCTTCCAAGTTAAAATTATTAAAATATTCATTTTTCATTAATTTTTCTAATTTTTCTTTTATTGAAGGGATTATTAATGGTAAACTTTTCTCATTTTGATTTTGAAGATTAAGATAGTCTGGTTCCTTACTTAAAATATCTTTTGTTCCATAATTAGAATTTTTAATTTGATTATCATTTTCATTTTCAATTTCAATTTCAATTTCATTATCATTTTCCTTTTCATTTTCCTTTTTTATAATTTCATTATCATTATCATTCTTCTTAATGTTAAATTCTAATTCATTACAAATAAGATTATAACATAAATTGTTATTTTTATTATTTTCTTCTATTATTTGATTATTATTATTATTATTATTATTATTATTATTATTATTATTTATTTCCATATTATTAAAACCAGAATTTGAAGATGGAGGGATAAAAAATTGTTCAAAATTATTTAGATCAAAATTCATAATAACTTGATTATCTTGAATTTTAAATCCATGTTTTGGACCATTATTAGTTGATCCAGGTAAGATAAAAGAAAGTCTTAATACTTTTGGTTTTGAATCTATGCATTTTTTCTTTAAGTGTAAACGAAAATTATTTCTTATATTTACATTAGTTGGTCTATACTTATTGTCAACTTTTTGAATTTTCTCTGTATTATTCTGCTTTTCATTTTGAATATAGATTTTTAAAAATTGATGTAAAAAATTTGTTGTTTCAATACTATCAAAAGATTCTTTAGGAGTAACTTTGTTTTTTATTTTATGAAATTTAGCTCCAATTATTATATAGCAATCATCCCCTAATGGCAAAATTCCATCACATCTCATTTGGTTGCTTGGAAAAATAAAAGTTTGATTATCATTATTATTTTTTGATGAATACTTTAGTAAATACTCGAAATCGGTTTTTGCTGCTGAAGTGGATGATGAATTGTTTTTTTGAAAAGTTTGAATATTAATTTTTTTATTTAACATCCAATCTGGAAGGTTATTATAATTATTTTTATTCTGATTATCAATTAGACCTTTTTTGATAAAAGGTAACTCTGATATTCTTGTATCATTAAATAACATTAATTGATAAAAAATTAACCATTCAAAAGGAGTTCCAGAATTTGGTTTTTCTGAATTCCATGTGTTGTATACATGTTTTTGAATGATATCTTGTGTTGAGAATCTTGTTTTTAAAACATGCATAGCTAAATAATCTGAAGGTTGATAATAAAATTCTTTATTGTGAATTTGTTTTAAGTAAAAAAATCCTTGATCTAAAATTTTGAACCAATATTTCGGATCATACTTATTTTCTTGCTTGAATAACACTTTAGGTTTGAAATATGTTTGATCCTGAATAATATGTTTATAAAAAAGATCTTCGAGGATCTTTCCCAAAGGTTTTAAGTTTTCCTCTGTTTCAATTCTTTTTAATTTCTCGCCAAGATCTTTTTCTGCAATTGTATAAATATTTTGTAAAATTTCTGTTAAAATTTCATTTTTATTTTTTTTATTCTTTACATTGTTAGAGTTGTAAGATTTTTCAAGATGTTTCCAAAGTTCAGAAATAAATCTACATACCCAACGCGGTCTTCCTGATAGTTCAATTTTTAATCTAGATTTAACTTTCTTCTGAACATTCGTAAGATTTAAATATTTTTTTAAAAAAATTTTAACATCTTTTTCTTTAAATGGTTGAAATTCAGTAATATATCGAGGAGTTCTTTGTTTTAAAAAGTCCTCTTTGGCAATTGCAGACATTAGTTGAGAACAATCTGATAACGATAATGCTGTTCCAGAAACTATTAACTGATAATTTTTACTTTTACAAATGTCATGAAAAGTATAAAATATTGGTTTTATTAAACCTCTTTTTTCCTTTTTTCGCTTGGATAAAATAAATTTTGAATCTTTAGTTAAGGTATTAGCTTCATCAAGAGCAAAATAAATTTTTTTATCAATAAATTTTTTTGAAATTTTATTATATAAAGGATAAAGTTGTAATCCAGACAAATCTTTCCCATTGCCAAATAATTCAAGTAATTCATGATAAATTTGATTTATTTTTAAAGAACCAGAATCAAGTTGTAATTTCATAAATTTTTCTGAATTTAAATTTGGATCATCTTCCATTAACCAATATAAATAAAGTAGTCTAGCAATGATCATTAATTCTACAAATTGATTGATCTTCTTTCTCATTATAAAATCTTGTTTCACCTGTATTGTATTAAAATCTGTTTTAATTTCTAATGTATTTTTTAGTTGTTCATATAAATCTTTATTATTTGTTAAATATTCACTCAAAATTCCATACAGTGCATCTTCATTATTTACTAACTTTTCCCATTCTTTAATTTTTGAACATAATTGAATAAAAGAATTATCATGATGATTTTCGCTAAGTTCTGGATCACATGCCACAAAATAAAGAACAAAATGAGTTTTGGATAATTGATAAATACTACTTGTTTTTCCACAGCCAGAGACACCCAGTAAAAATATTGATTGAGTATTATCAAAATTTTTCTTTTTTAATTCAGGTCTTTTTTTTTTAATTTCAAAATCTCCAAAAAGAAAGTTAATTTTATCTCTTTCATGAACATCAAAAGGTAATTCTCTTCGAAAAAAATTTTTTAAAATTTCATTTTGTTTTTTCTCACAATATATAACTGGTTCTTCTTTTATTTTAAGAAGATTTGGATGTTTTTTTAAAATTCTTTCTCGTAATTCTATTATTATTTTTTTTTTTTTATTTTCTATTAAAAAAATAAAAACAATTTTTAAAATATTTAAATATATTTTTATCTTTAATTTATTTTAATTTTTTTCATCTTTTTTGGGTTTTGACTTTTTTTTTTTTTTTTTTTTTTTTGAGTTACTCCTTTTTTTGTTTTTTGTTTTATTTTTTCATAAAGGTAGAAATCGGTAGTTATTCTTCTTTTATAATCAATCAATCAATCAATCAATCAATTTATTAATTATTTGATTTTTAAACAAAACATATTAATTAATGGATCATTAATTTGTATTATTTTTTTATCAAAAAATTTCAAATTATTAATTTTTACATTTGAAATACAGTACCGATTTTAAAGATTGTCCCTTTTCAAAACAAAATACAAATAAAAACTGATTATAGATGAATCAAAATGAAGGACTATTTATTAGAAATTCAATATTCATAAATTCATTTTATCAACTAATTAAGATATATATTAAGAATTACTCATAAAAGAATAAAAAAAATTATAAAAATATTAAAAATTTCAATAATTGAAAAAAATGATAAATTTTAAAAATGTGTTTGTCTGCCTTTTAGTCTTTTAACTTCGTATAATCTTTCTTCCATAGTATCAATTAAATTATTGATTTTTTGGTTATCCAGATTTTCCCATTATTGAAACGTAGAAATCAACAATTCTCTTTTATTTCTACAATCAATAGAAATATTATCTTTTAAAATCTTCCAAATATTTTCTATTGGATTAAGGTCAGGGGATTTGGCAGGCCAATCAAGAAGTGGTATATTATTATTACGACAATAATTTCTTGTTGATTTTGAAACGTAGCAGGTGGCATTATCTTGTTGAAAAAAGAAAAAATCATAATTATTTAGGATTATTAAATTTTTCCAAAATTTGATTTTCTAAAATATTTTGATATTCTTGGTTATTTAAAGACTTATCTATATGGATTAAATCACTTTTGTAATTATATCCAATAGCTCCCCAGAATTGGCATCTAATTCCATATCTCCCTGAGTGAAAAGTACAATATTTGTTATTATTACGTTTTTTTTTTGGTCTCCAAACCCAACCTTTTTTCTTTAACTTGTCTAACTCAATCCTCTTTTCATCTGAAAAAATTACTTTACTCCATTTATTAACTGACCAATTACGATATAGTCTTTCAAAATGTCTCCGTTCTCTGAAGTGTTCTCTTGTAAGTAATAGTTTTCTTTTTGGTTTACAACCGGTTAAACCACTTTTGTTTAATATTTTTCTACAATAAGATGCACTAATCTTAAACCTTTTTGCAATCTCTGTACTTGACGAAAACGGTTTATTAGAAAATATTCTAATAATTTTCCGTCTTTTCAACTCTGAAATTATTTTTGGTCTTCCCGTAGGTTTGTGGTTTTTAATGGTGTTTTCTTCCTTCCACCTTTTAAAGACTCTACGAACAGTTTTAACGTTACAGGGGATTTCTTGAGCTATATCTTGCTCATCATGATTTAAACTTTTTAATTCAATAATCTTAACTTTCTCTTGTTTTGATAAACGAAAGTTATTTCTAATCATATGTAAAAATTTAAAAAAAATTGAAAAAATAATTTGAATTAAAGTAATGTTTTTAAAAAATAAGAATTAACCCCGAAAAAATAAACGATAACATTTTTTTATTAGATTTCTCATTAAAAAAAGTATTTTTTTTTAAATTTGTTATTTCTTTTTTAAAATGATATGTCTTATTTTACTATATCATCATTTTTTTTTTATTAAATTTTTATTTTTTTTTTTTAGTCTGAATAAATAACAGGATTTCAATCTTCAAATTGATTTAGTCTATATCGAAATAACTCTTTGAGAAGAATAATTTGTTATTCAAATTTAGAATAATTTCATTCTTATTTGAAAAAAGAAGGATCAAATGAAAAAAATTTTTTTTCCCAAAATATCTAAAGAATTGAACCTAGATAAATAGCCAAAATGAATTGAATAATGAATGTACTTCAGAAGAAAGATTGTTTCAAGTTGAAAACATTGTTTGAATTAATCTTAAAATGATTTTGAAGTTGCTTACGGGGAGAATGTATTTATTTTAATATAAGATTATTTGTTTCAAAATATAGTCAATATTGTACAACCAATCTTTTATATATTTGAGTTTCAAAAAGATTGTTTCAAAATAAATTCACAGTTTCCTTGTTTTGTGCTAGTTTAAGTAAAGAAAAATTTTTTTAAATCTTCGAAAAATCAATCAACTGATCTCAATAACTATTTTGAAGAATGTTTCAGCTCTTTAATATTTAGAAATGTTTAAGGTTTTATGTGTGTTTTCTGCTCTGTACAAAAAAATTTGAAGACTCTTTTTTGGTAAGACTTTACAATGAATTTTTTTTAGAAATAAAAATAAAATTTAAAAAAAAAAACATTTCCTCTTTTTACCTTATTTTAATCTTTTAAACTATTCCTTTAATTTGTCTATTTTTCATTTTTAAAATCCTTTTTCCATAATTAACCAAAAACTTTGGTTCGAATTAAAAATCTTTTTTTTTGTTCCTGTTTTGCTTTCTTCTAAAAAACACTTAAAATGGCTATTCTAGTTGTTTAACTCAAATTTCAAACAAACAATTTACAAAATTCTCACATTTCATATTTAAAATATTTCTCTCACTGAAAATAAGAAAAGAAAAGAGATTTCAAAATCAAGATTCTTGACAGATTCAGATTATGAAACCTTATGGGAGTGGTGTGGGGGTTACAATCCCCTAAAAATCCAATTTCAAAACATTTAAAAAGATGGAAAATTTCTTGTTTACTTGAACATTATTTTAAATTTTACATCTTGATTTTTTTTTTTTTTTGTAAAGAGATTTAACACTTTATCCAAACGATACTGTCTAAATCACTAATATTGATTGTTAGGGTTGTTGTTGAGTAAAATGAGAGTTGTTTATACCCCCCCCCCAGAATAGAATCCACTTCAGAAATTGGGATAGAGATTTCGTTACAATTCTTCTTCAGAGTTTCAAAGTCAAAAAATGTATTTGAGCCAAATGAGATCTCATCAAAGTTAGTTGGTTTTCAAAAGTAGGGATTGTATTTTTCAGGTTTCTGTGATTCTGTTAAAAATTACACCTTGGTAGTTTTTGTAACTCTTAGAATTTGGGATAAACAATTCCAAAAATTTGGTGGTTATTTGGACTTGAACCCATAGCCTTTCCAATTGATATTTGGACATAGAAACATAATTTATTACACCCTTTCATATTTTCATATTTTTCTTTTTGATAAAAAATACATTGTCACCGTATGTTAAGACATATCAAGCAAAGTTCATTTTTCGAAAAATCAAAAAAAAAAACATTAATGAGAAATTATTTTTTATTCAAAGCCGTTAGGTTTTTTTTTTTTTTTTTTTGAGAAATGGACATAAAATTTATTGAATTTTCAGTTGATTTCTCAAACAAAATAAACTGCTGTTAGGTTTTTTTTAATTATTGTTTTGATTAGAAAATCAATAGATTTTCGTGGCAAAAACAATATTGAAATAAAAACTGCCGTTAGTTTTTCATAGAGTGTCGTACAGTGCTGTAGAGTGCCTAGCTTTTCTAGAATTCAAAAGAATTGAGCAAAATCAGAGATTTTACTCAATTCTTTTGAATTCTAGAAAAGCTATGCACTGTATGGCACTGTACGGCACTGGGCCCAGTTATAATGGAGAAAATTACATGTGTTTCAAGTGTTTGAATGGATATTAGAAGAAAAAATATCTTTTACAAATTTGAAAATAGAAATCATTTTTTCACCTTTTGACTTTTTTGTGTTTTTTTTTTTTTTTTTTTTTTTTTTTTTTTTTTTTCAAAAAATTTTTTTGTTGCAAGATCTTTGGTCATTAAGTAAAATCATGTTGTTCCAATGATTTTGAACAGTAAGAATACCAATTTTATAAAATAATGCTATTGTTTTCTATTGGAAATTTCTTTGATCTTTAATTGAAGATCAAAATGAACATTGAGTTTTTTTTTCAAAGGGGACTTAAAAAATTTAGGCTTTTTTTATTTTCAGAAATAAAAAGAAAATTTTATAAATTTTCTATTTATTTCTTAAATTAAAAAAAACCTAACGGCAAACAAGAGGAACTAAAAACTCCTCCCTTAAAGCACAAGTATCACTCTAAAAGCAGAATTTTCGAAAATTTTCAATCATTATTTTTCAATTTCCTTTTTCAAAAACTCCAGAGAATAAAGGTTCGATGAAATACAAAATTGAATATTATTCAAACTCAGTCAAATACTTGATTCAAAATAATTTGAAAAGAATTTTCCAAAAAAGTTATTTGAAAAAAAAATGAAAAGTCAAAATAAAATCCGGAGTTTTTGCTTTTATACCAATACAAGTGCTTTAAATAATAACAAAAAAAATAAAAAGTAATTTTGTAGCATTGCCATTTCTTGTAACAGGAAAATTAATGAAAAGATATATCCTATATTCGAAAAAAAAATTTGGAAAAACTCTGCATAATAAAATAAAAATAACAAATTACAACAGGTTAAAAAGAATGAACTAATTTCTCTTCTTTGAAAATAGGTGTTTAATTATGAAACTTAATTGCAACTTTTAAAGAATATTAGATCTCTCAACATTATACAAAAATTCAAAATTAAAAAAAAAAAATGAGAATGTTCCTTGAAAAAAGTTAAAAAGATGAGAAAGCATTTTACCTTTGTTTCTAGACAATTTTTTTTGATTTTGGAAATTTAGTGTTTCGAATTCTGGTACTATTGTTTTAATCAAATAAGAGAAAGTGTTTGTTTGTTAAATTTATAAACGAATACATTTTCACATCAATAATTTTCCAACAAAAATAAAACAAAAAGAAAAGAAAAAGAAAATGAAAAAAGAAAAAGAAAAAGAAAAAGAAAAAAAAGATTTGCAAACACTTGTCCTGTTTAAAAATTTCAAATTGTTCCTCAATATAATTCTCAGTAAAAATTTGTTCCTTAGAGTTGTTCAGAGCAAGTTCTTTTTTTTTTTTTTTCGTCGTGTTATTGGAGTAAATTATTTTGATCAGTTCTTGATTCGAAAGCCTTTGTTTCTCAATTCTTTCATTTTGTTTTTCGATCTCTTGTTTTTGTTCTTTGATTAGTTGTTTTTGTTCTTTGATCTTTGTTACCAAAATAATCATTCTTGCAATTCTTATTTGTTTTTTTTTGTCTTTTTCCTTTTGTAACTGTTTTTTTAATTTTTCTTTTTCATCATCAACAATTAATAATCCTAATTGTAATTCTTCAAGTTCTTTTTTCATTTTGATGCTTGTTTCTACCATTTTGGTTTTTTTTTCTTCCATTTGATCACGTTTTTTTTTCATTTCTATCAGTTCAGTTTTCTGTTCATCTAGTTCTATTTCCAGTTTTATCAGTACAGATTTCTGTCTATCAAGTTCTTCTTCCATTTTGGTGCTTTTTTTTTCCATTTCCCTCAGTCCAGTTTTGTGTTTGTCAAGTTGATGTTCAAGTCCTTCTTTTTTTTGACTTCGTTCTTTTTTTGTGTGCATGTTTGATCGGTATTGAAAAAGCAAAAATCAAAACTAAACAATAAATAAAAAATGTGAAAAAAATGAAAATAATGGGTTTTTTATCATTACAAAATAGCGCATGACTTTGACAATACTTTTACCCTTTTGAAGACTTTCAGGCAATTGCCAAAACTTTCAAACACTTTTCAACACTGTCAAGGGGGTGAAAGCTTTGTAAAAGTCGAGTAATATTTTGTAGTGATTATATTTGATTGGAGCATTTTATTATTATTACATAATAAATTAACCATTCTACTCTGTAAGATCTTGATTTAGTTCGTTTTTTTTTTTTACTTTTTGAATTTGGAATTTGAAGAGTTGTTTGTTAGATAATATTTTAATCAAACTATTTTGGAAAAAAAACGTACAAGAGAAAAAAAGTGAAACTCATGATTTTTGATTGGAAAATTTAGAGATTTCATTTTAATAATAAAAATAGTATTATCAGAAGATAAATGTTAAAAAGTGTACAACTGGAATTAAACTTCTTGTGGAAAAATTGGTATAAAAAAATTGAGAGTATGAAAGATTGTTAAATTTTAATACTGTAAAAACAAATGTTAGAGAAATGTGAAATAAAAAATTAAAAATTTGAAATTATTTAAAAATTCTATAATTTTTTAAAATTTTTTATATTTTCTGAATTGACATTGATTTTGGCTGTGTGTCTCAAGTACCTACCCTCTTGACATTTTAAATAACTAATTTGTTATTTTTTGGTTAAAATTGAAAATTTTAAAAATTAATTAATACATTAGTGGAAATTTAAAAAAAGTTTGGTGATTATATTCAGTATAATCAAGCTATTTTAATATCAAATTATGAAATAACTCGGGAGGTTGCTTTATTTCAGGCCAGGGGATCAAATAGTACATACCTTTGCAAGGTGCTTTATCTCCCACATCCCCCCCCCCCCCCCCCCTAAAACCCCACTCAAAAAGTTGCTTATGTACTCTTTTAAATAAATACTATCAAACCACAATGTTGATTCTGAAAAAAAAACATTAGAAGTCCGACTATTAAGAGAATAAGAGAGAAACAAACAAAGTATAAAAAATATAAAGAAAAAAAAGAAAAAAAAATAAAAGAACAAGTATTAATTATATGAACATCAAAATAGAGTATTTATGAAGAATTTCTTGATTATTTCATTTATATTTTTATTTATTTATAAATTAATTAAAATTTTTTTGGTATATCATATCTAAAAAGATTAATAAAAGTAAAATAATATGTTAAAATTATTATTATTTTAATGTTAAAAAAATCCCAAAAATAAATAATAATTAAAAATCCTAAACTTAATAACACGACTAGAAATAAAAAATTTATTGTAAAAATAAATTTTTAAATTTAATTTGATGATTTCTTATCCAAAAAGTTGTTAAATTTAATTTTAACTAAAAAAAATCCAAATATTCTGAGGTATATATATATATATATATAGTAAAATCATGTTTCAATATTTTTCAGCCATTTTCAAGTACTTTATAACAACTTTTACAAACACATATACACAGTACACAACCAGTCTACTATAAAAAATATAATTCATTCTAAAGTTAGAATACACTGGGCATGAAATTTTCATTCAAAAGTAAAGTCAAAAAAAATGTAAAATTTTTGAGTTGTTATATATATAGACAAAAATGTTTTCAAATTTTTCATCAATTTCTGGCATTTTCTAACAATTTTTACAAAAACACAGACACACAGTATATAAACAATCTACTACAAAATGTAATTCATTTTAAAGACAAAATACACTGGGCACAAAATTTTATTAGTTTCAAAAGAATAAAAATAAAATTTCCAAGATCTATAATATTTAAATTGATATTTCACCACTGAAATTAGGGCGAAAATTTTATTATTTTCTTCTTTGAAAAATCTGAGTATATTCTCTTCCCAATACAAACATGACATATCGAAAAAATGATAATTAAAATTGTATCAGTTTCACAAAGAAAAATCAATTGATATTAATAAGCCATAAGTCAAGAAAATTAATTTTATATACCCAAACTTTTTAACCCACCCACTAATTTTTTTTTAATTGGAAACATTATTGAAAATTGAAAAATGAACATGTTTTTCTGCAATAATTATTAAAGTTACA
Source organism: Anaeramoeba flamelloides (assembly GCA_027625915.1). Lineage (NCBI taxonomy): Eukaryota > Anaeramoebidae > Anaeramoeba > Anaeramoeba flamelloides. Next base: position 140,706 of record JANTQA010000024.1, on the reverse strand, counting down.
AAGACTGAAGATACTCAATCAACATTATTATCCTTGTATTTTAGTATATTTGAAAAAAATCACTTTTAATACAGTATAATCCCAATATTTAATAATTTTTTTTTTTTTTTTTTTTAATTCTAACATTATTGAATTTGAATTTTTTAATATTACTTATTTTAACATAAACCAAAGAAATTTAGAAAGATCTTTTAAACAACAAACTGAATCTCTTTCATTGTACTTTCAACAAATAGAGAATTTGATAAACTTTACAAAGAAGAAAAATGGTCATTTTCGAAGTTCATATAAATATCACTTAAATTTTAATTTTTTTTTTGGATATAAAACAGCATACTTGTTTGAATCATCAGATAACAATGTATTTAATAGAATTTTTCAATTTTGTTAATAATTATATGTTATAATTTTAATAGTTTTTAATGAATCTAAATTATTTTTGATATTTGACGAAGATATATCATTAATGTTCTCAATTAAATAGAAAAAAATTTTTGAAAAAATGTTACTTTTACTTCATTAAAAGTGATATGTTTCAAATATACTAAAATACAAGGATAATAATGTTGATTGAGTATCTTCAGCCTCAAGTAACTTTAATAATTATTGCAGAAAAACATGTTCATTTTTCAATTTTCAATAATGTTTCCAATTAAAAAAAAATAAGTGGGTGGGTTAAAAAGTTTGGGTATATAAAATTAATTTTCTTGACTGTAAATTGTAAATACAATTTTAAATTTCGAATCGAACCAACATGAACTTTATTTTCTAATTAGTATTTTAATTCCTTCATCATTTGGATATCAATTCTTTGGAAAAAAAAAAATTTAGATGTTTAGGTAAAGGATGAAGAATAAGTTGAGATCTTTCTTTTCATATTGATCATTCTCTAAACATTTGAAATAAAAAAGAAAGATTTTGGAATTTATTTCTAACAAGATACTTGGGACTGTGTGTATTTTAATCGCATGTTACAGGTTTGGGACTTCATCGCATCTTCTATTTGCTAACAAAATATTATGGACGAAAAGTTAATAAAAACCAAATTGTGAAGGTGAAACTAAACCTACAATATTTTCATCAAGATATGATAGTGAGAACACTATTAGTGAGTAATTTAATGTATAAATTTGGTATGTTGTTTTCATTTGTCACTATTCTATCGGTTCAAATTGTAAACAATAAGTCCATTTTTTTTTATTAAATTTCATTGCACTCTTGTATTCTTTTCGATTTTTTGAAAATGACACAATACCCCATTGAAATCAATCAAAACGAAAAAACCAAGATCAAACTAAACAGTCAATGTGATGAGTGTGAGGACAAGAATTATACCCACTATTGCCATGAATGTAAACAATATTTATGTTCCATGTGTGAACAATACTTTCATGCTCGTGGGAAAAAACGCAAATTGCACCAACGAATCAGGATTATACAATGCGATGAATGTCAAGAGCGACTTGCAAAAAAATGGTGTAAGGAGTGTGGTTCTAACTTGTGTTTAGAATGTGATAAGATCTTTCACTCATTCAAGAAACGTCAAAATCATATTCGAACCAAGAAAGTTTTGACTCGATTTCCTATCAAGATCTCAACCTTATCTGGTAAAATCATCACACTTGAAGTTGATCCAAGTGATACAATTGAAAATCTCAAAGCAAAAATTCAAGACAAAGAAGGAATCCGACCTGACCAACAAAGACTTATCTTTGGGGGAAAACAATTAGAAGATGGAAGAATTTTAAGTGACTACAACATCCAAAAAGAATCAACCCTTCATCTTGTGCTTAGATTAAGAGGAGGTCAGTGTATTCTCGTGAATTGTGGAGAAGGTAAATTTCACCAAATATATTGTGCTCCACAGGTAACAATTCAATCAATGAAAGAAAGAATTGAACAGGGGTTAGGTATCTCAACCAAATCACAAAGATTATTTCTTATTGATTACATTGAATTAGAAAACAACAAAACGCTAATAGACTATAATATTGACTATGGTTCAGATCCATACCATGAATATCATTCAGAATTACACAAAAAGCATTATCATGATCGAACAATATTTTTATTTCAAAAAGATGAGAAGTTAGATGTTAATCAAAAAATTTTCCTACCAGTTTCAAAAAAGAACAAATAAAAAAATAAATTTATGGGGAAAGGACGAAAATCTCAATTTTTGAAAATGGTTCATCTGAACAAGTTCCACCGAGGATACTTGACCTTACTTTATTTATTTGTTCATAATATACAGTTTTATCCTTTAACCCAATACACAAGTGGAAAGACTTTTTAAAAATGAAATTTTTCAAACATTATTTTTTTTTCGAATAGTAATAGTTAGGCTTTCTCTTGATTCAATCGGAATATTATTTTTCGAAATATTGCCCAAAATAGAAAAAAATTCAAAATATCTTCAGTTTTTTACTAGAGATTTTACAATAAAAAAATTTTATTTTTTTTTTTAATTTTTTTTTTAAAAGCAGAAACTATTCTTTTATAAAAGAACAAGAATATAAATATCAATTGTTTTATGGAATTTTTATAGCAAATAACTCCACAAATAATTATATTAAAAAAATTTAAAATTAAAATTTTTTTAACAATTGATCTTTTTTTTTAAAAAATAAATTTTGATTGTACAAATAATTAACCACAAAATTGATCAAATAGAAAAATAAAAATCATTTTTGAACTTATTTTAGATAAGTACATGAAAATGATATTTTTTAATCAATTATTCAAAATTTTCATTTTTTTGAAAATATGATTTTTAAATAAAAATTGAATTTTTGTAACAATTTGAGAAATTTGAACTGTATTATTTTTTTTTCTTTAGAAGATTTATATATGGCGTGAGAAGCGCCAAGAATATTCAAAGTTATTAAAGATTATTTTGGTAGTCAAAATCGAAAAAGAACTAATTTTTATTTGGCCTGAGATTGCTGGAAAAATACGACTAAAATTTTTACACTTTTTGTGGGTAGCCGTTGATTCTATTTTTTCTCAATTTTTTTCCTTGTCACTATTTTTTCTCTCTTTTTACTCTCAATAAAAACATAAGTAAAAACAATTCAAAAAACAAAAAAAACATTAAAATTAGGTTTTTTTTTTAATAAAAAACATTAAAATGAATATAATAATTAAAAAATTTTCAAAGACAAATCCAACAATTATTTTTATAAAATGAATTTTATTTTCAAATTCAATTCAAATTAAAACCCAAAATGCCACCACAAAAATTTAAATCAGCATATTTGAATTCCCAAGCCATCTTCATAATGTTAATTAGAAAATTTTTAATTATTAAAAAAAGAATATTAAATGGGTTAGTGTTAAAATAATAGAGGTTAGATTGTGTTCGGGTAAAGGTTAGAGATTTTATTTCACTACAAGTTTAGTTTATATGAGAATTATCATGGGGGGGGGGGGGGATATACCTGGTAAGGCTGTAATAATTATGGTGTGTGTGATTGATGATCGGTGTTTTTGTCTACGGATCCGAGTTGTGAAATAGTAAATTTTCAAAATTTGGTTATTTCAAAAATCAATGACTACCAAACGGAGTTTATTAGTTCATATGACAACAATATTTTTTTGTTCAAGATCTTGAGGAGAAAAATTTTTTTTTATTTTTTTTTTTTATTTTTATTTTATTGAAATTTTTTGTTAGGCTTTTTTTTCAAATAAAGAAAGAAAAAAAAATTGATACATTGCAATTGGCTGAGAACTTATTTATCTTGTTGAATTATTTCTAAAATTTTTTAATAAATATGTAATTATTGTGGGAGATTTTAGAAAATTAAAGATCAAAAAAAGAAAAAATAAGTGTAAAAAGAAGAAAATTAAAATAAAAAAAATGAAAATATACAGAGAAAGGCAAACCGTGTGGAAAAAATGATCTAAAAAGTAATTTTTTTCTGCTGAATCACTTATTTTTTAGTGAGTTGTTTAGATTTCTTTCTACTTTTTATATTTTAAAACAAAAACTCTTTTACAATACAGTCAGTGCCAAAAATAAAGCACAAACTTTAATGCAAAATAAAGCACAAATTGTCTCAATTTAAAACACAGACATAAAATCTCAAAAATAAAGCACATCCAAAATTGAATTTTTTTTTGAAATTATCCTTTAATTTTTGATAACTTAAAAGTGAACTTGATGATTTCAAAGTTTTATTTTTTGAAAATAAAAATTGAGCTTTATTTTGACAATTATCTGTGCCTTAAATTACTTGAAAAAGTTTGTGCTTTATTTTTGCCACTGACTGTACTTTAAAAATATTTTCTTTTAGGTTCTTACATTTGGGAAAAAAAGAGAAATACAAAAAAATTTTAAACCCAATTTTTAATAGGGAACATTAAGAGAATCACAGAAACTTGGAAATGAAAATTATGATCAATTAAAAGAAGTAACAAATTAACTCAAAATATAATTCATTATTTTATTAGCTAAATATATTATTATAAAAAAAATTTCCAATTTCCTTTATGTTGAAATCCAAAGAAAAAATAAATATTTTTTTTTTTTTTTTTTTCCGATCTGTTAAGAAGTTTTTAGTAGCAAAATTTTATTTATAATTTTTTCGAAACAATAGATTTTTTAGAGTATAATGAACTATTGCACACTAATATTATTCTAATTGTACTACAACATACTTTCATAGTGGAGTTCTCCATGGTAGACGCTAATCCCTTAAATTGTCTAACTCAATAGAAAAAATTAAAATTTTCTACATTAAAACTATTTTTAACAGTTATTTTTTTTTACTCATCCAAACACCTTAAAAACAATGACTCTCAGTAATAACAACATATTTAGATTTCCAAATAATTGAAAAAATTGATCACCAGTTAAATTAGATCAGAACAAAATTCCCACTTTCTGAAATTAATGCCTCTCTTTAATTTTTTCTATTTAGAGACCTTTTGTAACAACTCTTAAGGTTATTTTAAATAACCCAAGATAATTTTGAAAAACTCAATAATACTCTAAATTGTTAGAGTATTAACTCATAAAGATCCTAACCAAAAAAATAATCAATATAAATCTTCCCAACAAATTGGTTAATTATTTTTCATTTTTTTCTATCTTGACTCCAAAAAAAATAATAACTAAAATATGAGTTTTTAAGATTATTAAAATTGTTTATTTAAAATTATTACTCAGAAGCATTTAAGTTTGCTCAATATAATTTTCTTAGAACCGAAAAATAAGTTAAAATCAACCATTTAATTTTCAAAATTATCAAGGTAAAATTTTACTATTCTCCAAAAAGCTTTTAATGATAATAAACTCCTTTTTTTTTAGAGGTGACCAAAAAAAAAATAAATTATCAATTTTTTCTTATAATCTGTCTCTTATTAATGAAATAGAAATGTATAATATAATAATTTTAAGTGAAGAGTTGATATATACATTAGCCATATCACATAAATCTATAGATTATCTTAAAAATAAAAAAATTGATAAATTTTGGTTCCCTATTAAAAAAAATGACAATTACAAATTTTGTTCCTAAGAAAGATCAAAAGAAAATTTCAATTGAAATCAAAATTATTTTTCAAGGATATCCTAATTGTTTCAAAAACATTAGAGCATCATGATTTGACTTTGTGACTATTGATCATGCAACAAAAAATTATTTCCCAAAAAACATGTAGCATAAAAGAAAAAAAAAAGCTAAATGAAAAAAAAAAAAAAAAATGAAAACAATTTAGTAATTTAATCAGTATATTCAATTCTCTAAATCTCATTTTACCAATATTTACATGATTTTAAACTGGGCCCCTATCAAAAAAAAGAGTTTATTTTATTTAAATATTTAATTTAAAAAAAAAATTAATAAAAACCATTAATTGAGTTACCATCTCTTTCAATGATTAACTGAATTCGTTGATCCATTGAAAGGATTAGGTTTCGTAAAATGAAAATATCTATTCAATTATTCTCAGTATTATTCAGATAATTTCTATTTTTCTTAGGTTGGACAATCATTATTAAAAGTATTTTAATAAAAAATGATTTTAAACTTTTTAATTTTGGAAAAAAAATATCAGTCGTTAACTTATGGAAACAACTAACTATCAAAATGATTAACAGAATGATAATTATAGGTGTGCCATTTTAGTTGAAAAATAGTTTATTTTAATAGTTTAGAAAATACCCATTGCTTGTTAAAATTTTGAAAGATCTCAAGCCCATATATATGTTTTCGGATACTTTGTTTACCTCTTTCAATATAAATCAATTTATTAAGATTATCTTTACTTTGTGATAATACATTCTTATTTGTTATTTTCACAAGATCTTCACCAAGGTCATATAGAAAATATGCATTGGGATCTAAACCTGATAATTTATCAAGAATTGTATGTTTTTTTATTTGTTGAACCTGAACTTGTTCCTTCCATTTTATTGGTCGTAAATATTCATATTGAAAGCCATTGTATTCTAAACAAACCCTTGGAGCTCCAAAGTTATAATTGGTGTCACATGCATCGTTGGAACCCCTGATTTTGATAACCCGACAGATCCCAAAATAATTTGACAAGGTGTCCAATTGGATCAATCCTCCTTGAATGTTGACTTTCCTTATCTGGTCCACGTAACTAGAAAACCCCTTTTCATCCCACCATGCCCATATTTTGTTCATAACATTATTATATTTCCCAGACTCTTTGTCAAATTGTAAATCATCCAATGTCTTATTCTCAGAATTCATCTTTTCAATTATTTCTGAAATTTCTTTGGAATTATTAATGCTTTTTAATTTTTCTTTTATTAACATACATTCTCCAAAATGATAATTCAGAAAATCATTAGTAGTATTTTGATTAAAAATTGATGTTTTCAACTTTTCAAATAAATTCATTTTAATTTTTTTTATCTTTTGGTAATTCGCATTTTACTAATTGTTGAAGAATTAATCCCAACTTTTCTTGGCTATATTTTTTGTGTAAAAATGTGTAAACTTTTTTTAATTGTTTTTGATAATTTTTCTTTTTATTTTTCTTTTTCTTTTTCTTTTTCTTTTTATTTTTATTTTTCATTTTATTTTTATTTTCACTTATATTAATCATATTATTATTATTGATTTTATGATTTGGATGATCTATATTTTCTATCATTATTTTCGAACAAAGTTCTAAAAATAGTTTATGAAGTAATGGTGATATCTCAATCCTCCCCAGTAATATGTTATCCCTTAATCCTTCTCCAAATACATTATACATACAGTTTAATCCTATTCCACATGCCTTCACACGTGTACATTGGATCGGATCACTTTTGTCAATAAAACGCACTTCGCAGGTTTCCTTCTCATCTTCTTTGATTAAATCATGATTTAAATCATTCAATTTGGTGTTATTTACTTATAAATTTATTAACACTTTCTTTTCTTTGATATCATTATACAGTTTTTTTTCCATCATTTCTAAATATAGTTCACCTCTATTATTAAGATGTTAACATTTTGTTTTTGCCATTTTGATACTCATATTATAATATTTTAAAGCCAATGCAAATTTTCCCCTATAACTGTACAAGGTGCCTAATAATAAATTATATTTGCTTTCAGGGTTTTGAATTATTTTTTCTTTTTCTTATTCTTAATTGTTTTCATTTTCTTCCTTTTATTTTTGTTCTTGTTCTTATTGTTTTTGTTGATTTTTTGAATCCTATTCTTTTTCTTGTTTTGTAAATTATTATTTAAAACCTATATCGCCATCTTATAATGACCAATTTTGATTAACTTCTCAATCGAAATTTCAGATATTGTTAACTCAACAGAGAATTTTTTAACTTTGTCAAATTCCAAATTCTTTAAATTTTTTTTTAATATTGTAAAATACTGGTAGGTTACATTCGGTATATCATTTTCAATAAAATAAGTGAGATCAATTAAATAAATACAATTATTTGGAAATGACTGTTGATTTTTTCATTTCTCTGGGGATTTTTAAAGTAACATCTTGCGTCTTTTTAGTTTCCTTTATGATAATTAGTTATTCCTTTCATAAAATTTTTTTTTTGGTTTTTCCAATTTATTTGATTTTTCAATAGATCCCTCTACTTGTGTCTGTTGAATAAATTCCCCTTTTTTTTCTCTCTTGGAAAGGTGAATTTATACTTTCGAAAAAATTAAAATCTTCATTGAAGTTATCTTTCTTACTAATATTTTTTTGATGATTATTCTTTTTTTTATTATTTTCTCTCACACCATCTTCAGAATTGTCTTGTACTTTGTATTTTTTTTTTTTTTTTCCTCTTCTTCTTCTTATCTTCTTTATCAACTATTTTTTTAACCTTTTTATTTTTTTTAGATTTTGGTTTATCTTTTTCAAGTAATTGTTGTAATTGATTGTTGTTTGTATTTCCTTTTTTTTTCTTTTGATTTTTTTTATTTTGATTTTTCACTTTTTGATTTTTTGTCTTTGGACTTTGTATCTTTTCATTTTCTATCTTTCCATTTTTTTCTTTTGATTTGTTGTCTTTGAACTTTTTTTCTTTTGATTGTTTTTGATTTTATTTTAATGAATTTCACTTCTTTCACTTTTATTTTGTTCATTGGAAAATGATAAAGATTTTGTTTTTGTCGATGATAAAGATTTTTTTTTTGGGTACATTCAATGATGGATATGTTATTGATGTTGATTCTGAAGATGATGATTCTGATGATGATGATTCTGTTGTTGTTGTTGATGATCTTGTTGTCGTCGTCATCTTCGTCGTCGTCGTTGTTTTTGTAGTTGTTGTTGTTGTTAATATACCAGACTCGTTATTTATTCCATTTTTAATTTGGTTGATTAGTTGTGTTAGAATTTGTTTTCTTTTTTTAGGTGCTTCTTCTTTGATCCATATTTCCAAACTTTTTAAATTAAATTTGATATTATTTTCAATATTTGATTCATTTTGAATAATTATTTCATCATCTTCTAAACTTTTTAGAATTTCATTTAAAATTCCATCAATGATTTTGCAATTATTTTTCTTGTTTCTTAATTGCAATAGTAAATAATTCAATTTTGTTATAACATCTTCCCAGTATCCTCCTCCTTTTAGACCATATGGTCTAATCATTATCATTGGATTTTCTTGTTCTGTGTTTTGTAAATCAGCATAATGACTCTCGCAATTGTATTGTGCCATATTTGATAGACCTTTGATTTGATTTATAAATTTTGTTACGCAATTTTCGTTCTGCATAAGAAATGCCCCCCATCCTTTGGCGTTGTGTTAAAAAAATTGAATTAGTTTATTATTTTGATCCCATAAGCACTTGTTTGCAATTGGATTAGAAACATAATTCCAATATATAAACTAATTTCAATAATAGAGGGCCCAAATTTTTTTTATTGAAAATTTTTATTATTCGTTAAATAATTAATTCAAATAATATATAAATTATTTATTTGAATGTTATGTCATAATACTTAATAGTAATTGAGATAAAATTAATTAAAATTAATATTTTATATTAATATTTTGAATTTTTAAAGATTTTCTCAAAAAAAATTTTCAATTGGAAAGAAATTTTAATTTTATATTTTTTTTTCATTTTTTTATTTTTTTTTTTTTTATTTTCTTTTTGATTCATTTTCTGATTTTGGATATTGAATTTTTTACTAATATTTTTTACATGTTAGAGAATTATAGAAATAATTTAAATGAAAGAGAAATTCGATTAAATATAATACTATTATATGAAGAGGGGTTAAGTCAAAGAAAAATTGCAGAAAGATTGAATATAACAAGAAAAAAAGTTAGATATTGGATAAAAAAATTTCAAACAAAAAAGTATTTTTTTCTTTTTTCTTTTTTTTTTTACTTTTTTTCTTTCTTACTTTCTTTTTTTTTTTTTTTTTTTTTTTTTTTTTTTTTTTTTTTTTTTAGTACGTTAGAAAATACATATTCAACAGGTCGAAAAAGAAAACAAAACGAGGAAACAAAAATTCTTATTGAAAATATTACAAAAGATAATCGTAAAATGAGTTGCAAAAAATTAAAATCTTTTTTATCAAATAACCACGATATAAATCTATCAACAACAACCATTTACAATATAAGAAAAGAACTTAAATTTAATTTTTTATTACCAAAAAAAAGAACACTGCTAACAAATAAACAAAAAAAAAAAAAGATTAAAATTTGCAAAAAAATATCTCAACAATCCTATTGATTGGAAGAAAGTGATTTTTACAGATGAAAAATGGTTTTATTTTTCTGGTTTAAAAAAGAAAAATTTGGAGACAAACTGGTGAAAGAGATGGTATGTTTTTTTTTTTTTTTTTTTTTTTTAATTCATCTCATTTTTTTGAATATTTAAAATAACAAGTTAATTCTCTTCATTCAATTTTGCAAAAAAATTAAAATAAATAAAAAATTTTAAATATTTTTTTTATAATAGATTCAGTTTTTGAGAGTTTTACTAAATTTATACCAAAAGTAATGTTTTTTGGTGGAATAAATTATTCATATCCATCAACATTAATAAAGTGTCCAAAAATAGTAAACTCAGAATCTTATCAAAAAAACATTATTTCCAGAAGTAAAATTTTTTCTGGTATGGATAATCTTTTTGGTAAAAAACAATGGATATTGATGCAAGATGGAGCTACTTCGCATACATCAATATCAACAAAAGAGTATCTGAAAAAGAAATGTAATGTTTTAAAAAAATGGCCACCCAACTCACCGGATTTAAATCCAATTGAACATTTATGGGGGATTATGGACAAAAAAATAAGTGACGAAACACCTAAAACAAAAAAACCAATTAATTAAAAAATGTAGACAAGTTTGGAATAATATTGAATGGGAAATAATAGAAAATCTTTGCAATTCAATGGAAAAAAAGATTAAGATTGGTAATAGAATTAAAAGGGGGAATGCATTAATGGCTTTTATTAATTTGAAAAAAATTACAAAAAAGAAGGGCCCAAAAAAAAATTTTTATTTTTAAATATATTTTTTTTTATTTTTTATAAAAAGTTAATTCGAAATAAATAAAAACTCAACAAATATAATTTAGATTATTTAATTTTTATTTTAATTGTTTTAAATATTGGTTAATTTATTATTATTTTTTTTATTATTATTTTGTGGGCCCCACTTTTTTGAATCTAGTTTATATCGGTATCACTCATTGTAACTAATGGGTTCTTCCACATTAATAATTTCTGTAATACCATTTGTTGATTAATTTTATGAGGATTGATGTAAAACCAATTATGTGGAAGTTTCGTTTTATTAATTTTGAACAAACTGAACTGGGATTTTTCGATATGTTTTTCAAAATGTGAGATATGATCCAAAAACATGTTCAAATACTCACTGGCATTTTTCATTGCAATTTCATGCGATTCAATGATTGACATCCCCTGTTGGAAATAAAGTATCTCTAACCTTTCATGTTCGAAAATTTCAGAGATTATCCTTTCAGTTGCATGCTTTCCAATCATAGGAAGCATCATTTTTAAAACTTGGAGCATCTTTGTTGTAATATTTATTATTATTCTCCCATCCTTTTCTTGTGTCCATACATGTGCTTCATCTGATTTTTTACCTAATTTTTTTCTTTGGTAACCCTTATACTCAACCATCCATCCGTTCTCATTTTTAACTTTACTTTCAATGATGATTAGTAGGTCATTTATTTGATCTCCAAGCAATTCACGCAATTTCTGTAGGTGGGTGATTGTAGTTATTTGATAATTAGATTTAAATAAACTATATCTTAAGTATCCCCTGAGGTTTTTTTCATTACGTGAGCCATAATTTGTTCTCTTTTTCAAATTCGCTAACTTTTTTTTTACAAATTTGTCATTGGGGTTCAACTTTAGACAGCTTTGATAATCTCTTTTGGCTGCTTCGTGATTGTTTTTCAATTCATATACCACACCTCTATTTGCATATGCCTTGTGATATTTGTTGTTTAATTGTATTGCTTTTGTCAGGTCTTTTAGAGCTTTGTCATAGTTTTTTAATTGTATATAGCAATTGCCTCTATTGACATATGCCAAATAAAATTGTGGATCTAAAGCTAGAGCAAATGTATATGACTGTATTGCCCAGTTATATTGCTTTTTCTTGTAGTAATTATTACCCATATTTTTGTGTTCTTCGGGGCTTTTCAACACTTGTTTCTTAATGTTGGGCCCCATTTGATTAATTTGACTTAAAGATTTTTTTATTTCCGAAGTTGTAGTATATAGATCGTCTACTAGATTGGATACAGCGGTTTTGTTAACCATATAGTCTCTTTGGCTGAAGATACCTATCTGTTCCATTTTCTCGATATACTTGTTTTTCGATTGATAAAGGGAATTTAACCTTTCAACACAGGAAAGCATTTTCTCCGAATTGGCAGATTTGGTATATAATTCCAATAGGTCGAATAGGTATCTTTCTAATAGCAAACTATTTTCTCCCATTATTTTGGACATGTACTCTACAAACTTCTCAAAATAAATGCTAGCACGTTTGTAATCGCCGATGGCTCGGTAACATTTGCTCAATTTTTTTAAAACTTTGGTATCTTGTTCATTCTTTTTATATTTTGATAGTAATAACTTGATCGCTTTCTTGTATTTTTTTTGCTGAAAATAGAGCTCAAGTCTATGTTCATTATACGTCTCTGTCTGTGAATTCCATCCGTGATGCTGATTGACCAATGTAATAAAATTTTCAATTCTTTCATCTAACGTTTCAGGATCACTCATAAAACTACTATAGTTCAATGGGATACCCTCCAGTTCCATAAACATGGAAGAAACAGGATAGATCACATGTTGATAATTTTGATTTAAATCAATTGCTCTTTTAAAATAAAACAATTGTATCCTTTTTAACTGAGTTGCCACCGGTTCCATAGCCTTCGCAAATAAAAAATATCCGAGAGATGTGGCATTTTTGTCAATGTAACATTTGAAATGGTTCAAGACATTGATCAATTCAGATTTCTTCTTTAAATGCTTATACATCCTTGATAAAATGTGAAATCTCAACAAATCAGGATCTATTACTATTTCAGGAAACACTTGTAATATTTGTTGAAAGTCTTCATCTGTCCAATTGGATTCTAAATCAATAAATCTCAGATATACATCATCATCTTTTTCTTTTTCAATTTCAATTTCTTTTTCTTTTTCTTTTTCAATTTCTTTTTCTTTTTCTTTTTCTTTTTCTTTTTCTTTTTCATTTTCTTTTTCTTTTTCATTTTCTTTTTCTTTTTCATTTTCTTTTTCTTTTTCTTTTTCATTTTCTTTTTCTTTTTCATTTTCTTTTTCTTTTTCATTTTCATTTTCTTTTTCAATTTCTTTTTCTTTTTCATTTTCATTTTCTTTTTCTTTTTCTTTTTCATTTTCATTTTCTTTTTCTTTTTCATTTTCTTTTTCATTTTCATTTTCATTTTCTTTTTCTTTTTCATTTTCATTTTCTTTTTCTTTTTCTATTTCTTGAAGATTATTTTTATCTTGTTTTCCAGATTGTGTTTCAATAATATTAAATATTGGTTGTGAAGATGAAATATTTTCGTTTTCTTTTTGATCTTTCTCATTTTGAACATATGGCGAAAAGTTATTCACAATGATTTTGTTATCTTCTAGTAATAAAAATGGTTGAGAATTTAGATTAACTTTTTTCATATCGGTAAAATGTAATATTTCATTAACTTTTTCGTATTGACTAATCAACATGTATGAATAAGCTATATAGGTTCTTACAAATTTTGAAAGGTGATTTGTTTTTAACGCTTCCATATAATATTTTCCAGAATTGGAATGATCATTGAGAAAGTGATATACCCTCCCTAAGATCAATTGCCATTTGTAATTATCAGAATGCCTCTCAAGTAACAGCTTGAGTTCATTAATTGCCAACATCACCTGTTTGGGATCCCCCGTGCTGATCAAAATATTGATCCGATTTTCTCTTAAATTGGTATCCTTTGGAGATTGTTTTATTGCCTCTTTGATGAATGCAAGAGCTACCTTGTAATTTCTTTCATGTGATTCACAAATTGCAAACATTAGGAGCGAACTAGAGTCAATATTCATCAAATTTTTAAACGAATCAGAAAAGTGACCATTTGTATTTGAATTTAAATCCGATTTGAAATCCGTGTATTGGTTTGAATTTGTTTGTGGGAAGGAATACTCTGATTCCTTTTCTATCGTATTGTCTGTGACTATATTTTCAGACTCTTGAGTAGGTTGGGATAAATTCATAGCATTCATCAAGTATATATTTGATTCAAAGTACCGATTTACTGAAGAATATAAAATAGATAATTTTTTATATATCTTCTCGACAACTTGGCATGATTTGGATTCATAGATCTTTTTAAAAATATCTATTGCCATCTTATAATACCGCGTCGCTCTTTTATAGTCTTTTTCCCCGTCCCCCATTGATGTTAAAAGACTGGCAATTTTTACATTATTACTGGGTTCGCCAAAGAGTTCTTTGTATAGATGGAATGCATTTGCAAATAAATGTAATCCCTCATCTAATTTAAGGTAAGTTGTGTATATAATGGCCAAACAGTGCAAGGTATCTGCAATTATCTTATCTCGTTTTTTGTCTGTAAATAAAATGCTTTGTATTTCCAAGGCAAATAAAAAGCATTGCTTTGCATTTGAAGCGTTTTGTGAATGAAAGAGCTCACGCAGGCCAAGATGGCATAATCCTTGACTTGTTGGCTCATTGATGTGATTGAATAGACGCATTCTATTATTTTCAATTGCATAGATGGGCAGACAAAACCTATCAGAATGACCTGTGTAATTGGTATAAATTTTGTTTTGAAGCCTGTGTATATATGAGGATTCCTTCAACATGGTCTGGGGTCTAAGTTGATCAATTTCCCTTTGGATTTTGTCTTGATCATTTTTCTCTCGCATTTCGTTACTTGTCTGCTTTGTAACAATCTTCTTATCGTAGTTTTGTAATATAGTCAAATTCATTTTTGATAAATTCCTTACTTCTTGTAGCTGGATATTTGTAGTTTTTAAGTACGATTGCTTCCTTGATTGCATATATAGCCTTTTCCCATCTTTTTGAATGGCATAATCTGAGATAAAACTATTGTATCCCTCCAGAGATAAAAATTTCCGATCCTCAGATAATCTAATTCCATTTATTATTTTGGGCACCTTTAGATGTTTCAAGCACTTCCCTGTTATTAAATCCCAGATTTTTAAATCCCCCGATTTGGTACCTGAATATAGTATTTTATCCTTTGGCGGATACAATTTAAGTGATGAGATGATCTTGCATTTACCGTTCGTTAAACGAAGCAAAATTTCGAATGATTGTAAATCCCAACAGATTATTTCCCCGCCATGGGAACCGGTGATGAGACAAGTGTTATCTGATGAAAATGTACCGATACTGACAGAGTCAGTATGACCAAAAAAACTATAAAGAAGGGTAAGCTCTACTGTCAACCATAGCTGAACAGAGTGATCTCTACCGCATGTTGCAAACATAGTTCCATCATCCGAAAAGCAAATGTAATTTATTGTATCGTTATGAGTCATTTGTTTATCCAATATGGTGTAAGATTGGGCATCTATTATATATAATAATCCGCCTTCATCTCCGAAAAGAAGTAGCTTCCCGTCTGGAGAAAATTTAAGGGCCACTTCACGAAAATCAAATAAGAGATATGAACCGATAATTTCATTGAATGTATGGAGTTTCTTTCCAGTTTGGGAAAGGAAAATTGTTAAGGGTTTATTTTTTTCAATGTATGCAAATGTTTCCTTACCTTTGGAAAATTCGATAAATGTAGAACCCAATTTTGGGTTTAAAAAACTAGTCAAGTTATTTTCCAATTTTTTCTCTTTAGCAATCTGAGAGAAAAAATCATGGTCATTACTGTTTCTAACCCCTCTCATTTTATTTTGGTGTGGTGACAAATTTAACATTTGTAAAATATTTTGGACCACTATTTGTCCTTCCTTAGGATATGCTATGATATTTTTATGAGGGTGTGCAATCAAAGTACCATGCAAACGTTCTTCGTTAACGACTGCCAAACACCTTGATGTGGATACATCGATAACACTGATATCCCTACCGTCAGTGAATATTAACAACTTTTCATCTGTCGATACACAGAATTTCTGAATGGATATGTCGTGATATGTGAATAGCACCATTTTGGTATGAAAGTTGACAATTTTAATACTCTCATCGTCTCCTGTGATAATGGTTTTGCCATCCCGCAAGAAAAATAAATTCACAATTGAATTGCTATGCTCCTCCAAAACGGAATAGAGTTCACCAAGCTCAGTTTCCCAGATTTGAATATCCCCACATTGTGTCCCTGAGGCAACATATTGACTGTCTCGGGACATCGCCAATGATGTTATTGTGGATTTCTTATGAAAGTTGTTTATACCAAGGTTATTGTCTTTATTAAGTTCATATGAGTTTTGGATTGGTGACAATTTAACCATGGGTGACTTTATTGTTTGGCAGCATGACCACGATTTTAGATCCCAAACTTGTATAAAATTTTTAATGTTGGTTGATATTAAAAATTTATTATCAGGAGAAAATTGTAACTTCAGGTTCTTAATAAGGAAATTATAATACGAATTCTTGTTTTTCTTCTTCTTCTTCTTCTTATTATTATTATTATTATTATTATTAACTATACTATCAAGCCATTGATTCATTTGTTGCAATCCCTCAAGTGTTTTAATAACATTCCCATTTTTCAATTCCATTATTTTAATATCACGACTCATCAAATAAACAGCCAAGATCTTGTCATCTGGTGAAATGGCTACATCAATAATCGTTTTATCATTACAATGAGTTTTAATGTCTAACCTTTTCAGACATTCATATGTGGTGATATCCCATATATAAATCCATTGATTACAAACACTAACTAACGTGTCTCCATTGTTTGTAAAAATCATATGAGTTGCTTTTTCATGCTTTAAAAACCCGGTGTATCCAAAAAAGCAATTCTTCAAATCACAATAACTGAAATTTGAGTTACTTAAAAGCGCATATGAAAAGTTCACAAGGCTCAAATTCGATCTTTCAAAATTTGTACCGTCGAAAATACCCATACTTAAATCCGCACCTGGGATGTGAATCCCACTCAAATCCAAGCCACTAAAATTGACCCCTGCTCTGTTTAGGATGGTTATCGCGTTTGCTGATATTATGTACGTGTCTTTATCCTCTCGTGAGTTATAGATGTATCGCCATAAACTTGCTTGCAAGACATTATTCCCTTTATTTTGAAAAGCATCTACTAAAAAGTCTAACACTCCTTTATTGTCTGTAATCAACCTTAAGTTTAGCAGTAACTCTTGCCTGTTTTCTTTTTGCATTGATTCCTTGACATTCTGACGTTTTTTTTCTTTGGAATTGCTTTCATTGTTTCTTTTTTCTTTCGGTACAATGGTTGATTCATTTTCCATAACTTCGATTACTAAAAATTCATATATTGTGAGGTGGCGCCATGTGTATCCACGATGAATCTTTTTTAATAACCCACCTTTTAATAATAATACACCGATCTCTTTTTGCTTCCCAAAAAAATCACTAAAGAGTTTGTCTTTTTGGTTTTGGTTTTGGTTTCGAGATTCTTTGTTTGTATTGCGATTGCCCCATAAGATTGCACTCACAGAATTTCTTGTGTCAGGTATTATGACTGTTGTTTTATTTCGATACATCTCACTTGCCAAAATCTTGTAATAGTTCCATAATGAGCTTACTTGGAACTCCTTTTGCTGTTCTTCCATTTTTTCCTTTTGTCTTGCCAATAATTGATTAATGTATTCTGTATATAAACTATGTTTTGTTATTTTGAGTCTTTTTTGTTTATTTGTACTACTATATTTGTTTTTTTTTACGAGATAAGGTAAAACCTCTGTGACCACTTTCAAGGTATATGGTGTTTCAATTAATTCTCTTAACCCATTGATTTCTTTGATATACTGTTGATATTTCTCGACACCCCAATTGCATCTTTCCTTTTTTGGAGTTCTTTCAATGAAATTGTATAAATATTGTGAGATGTTATTTGGAGTAAATTCTGAGATATACCATTCGTCTAACCCCAAATAATCATATCCTCTCCACTCGTTGAGAGGAGCAAAGCTATCCCGATGTTCTTTCGGTAATTCCCCAATACGGCTCGTGATTATCACCTGACAGGATTGGAAAGTTTCCATTAATTTGTTGTTGGTAATCAAATTTCGAAAATCATTGATCTCATCATAACCATCCAAAATGAATAGTAATTTTTTTATTGGTCGGTGATTTATCTCTTTGAGCTCTTCATTTGTGAAATGCCATCTTTCGAGAAATATCTCTTCTGCTAAAGATTCCATTGGGTTTTCCAAGCTGATTAGATTTACATAAACGGGAATTACACTTCTATTATATCTTTCATATTTCTCCCACATTTTATCATATAGGATTTTTGTAAATGTGGATTTGCCCATCCCTGATTCTCCTTTAATTAAAAATACCCTTTCCATCTTGTTATCAAGAAATTTTTTAATTTGGTTCATTAAATCTACTGAATACTCCGAGCATTGGTTTCTTTTACATCTTAAGGGAATATACATTTCTTTTGCATTTTGATAGTCACTATCAATTTTTAATTTATCAAGTTCTTGTTTTTTAATTTTTTGTAATTTGTTTTCAAATTCTTGATCTTTATTCGATTTTTCTTTCTCATTTTCAAGTAATTGTTGTACTTCATAGTTGGTTGTATTTCCTTTTTTTTTCTTTTGATTTTTTTTATTTTGATTTTGTACTTTTTGATTTTTTGTCTTTTTGCTTTGTATCTTTTCATTTTTTGTCTTACAGTGTTTTGTCTTTTGATGTGTTGTCTTTGAACTTTTTTTCTTTTGATTGTTTTTGATTTTATTTTGATGAATTTCACTTCTTTCACTTTTATTTTGTTCATTGGAAAATGATAAAGATTTTGTTTTTGTCAATGATAAAGATTTTTTTTTGGGTACATTTGATGATGATTCTTTTGGTGATGATTCTATTGATTCTGAAGATGATGATTCTGTTGTTGATGTTGTTTTTGTTGATCTTGTTGTTGTCGTCGTCATCATCTTCGTCGTCGTTGTTTTTGTAGTTGTTGTTGTTGTTAATATACCAGACTCGTTATTTATTCCATTTTTAATTTGGTTGATTAGTTGTGTTAGAATTTGTTTTCTTTTTTTAGGTGCTTCTTCTTTGATCCATATTTCCAAACTTTTTAAATTAAATTTGATATTATTTTCAATATTTGATTCATTTTGAATAATTATTTCATCATCTTCTAAACTTTTTAGAATTTCATTTAAAATTCCATCAATGATTTTGCAATTATTTTTCTTGTTTCTTAATTGCAATAGTAAATAATTCAATTTTGTTATAACATCTTCCCAGTATCCTCCTCCTTTTAGACCATATGGTCTAATCATTATCATTGGATTTTCTTGTTCTGTGTTTTGTAAATCAGCATAATGACTCTCGCAATTGTATTGTGCCATATTTGATAGACCTTTGATTTGATTTATAAATTTTGTTACGCAATTTTCGTTCTGCATAAGAAATGCCCCCCATCCTTTGGCTTTGTGTTGAAAAAATTGTATTTGAATTCTATCAACCGTAAATAATATTTTATTATTTACTTGATTTTTCTTGTAGTATTGGTAAATCCTCGTTAATTCATATTTACATTTCTTCGTAATATTTGATTGAATTGTTTTGTCAGTAATCGGAGTTACTACACCCATCTGTTCTTTTGATCTCATTTCATTATTGAAACATAAATTATCTTGGTTATTAAATTCTGTTTTTTTTTTTTTTTTTTTTTTTTTTTGAAAAGACAATAAAAAAGAATTGTGGATATTCAATCCAACAAAAAGTAAAACAAAAATAAGTGAAAAAAGGCAAAAACTTGCTGATATAA
This sequence comes from Anaeramoeba flamelloides, assembly GCA_027625915.1. NCBI lineage: Eukaryota > Anaeramoebidae > Anaeramoeba > Anaeramoeba flamelloides. The sequence goes on along the minus strand of JANTQA010000024.1, from coordinate 120,751 downwards.
ACAAAAAAAAAAAAAAAAAAAAATCTATAAGAATAATTCTCAACAATTGACAAATGGATAATTATATAAAATAAGGATCTGAAAATTACAAAAATAAATATTACATAAAATATATTTATTTCCCATAATTAGTTTGCATTTTTGTTTATTGTATTATTATTTTTTTTTCTGATTCTTTACTCAAGAAATATTAATTGTTATTAAATTTTGGTATATTTAATCTAAATTTCATGGTTTTCTAATAGTGTAAGAATAACATAACTAATTAAAGAATTTAATTTATATTTTTTGAATTGTTTTCCCCAAACTATACTCGGTTGAGTTTATATACATAGAAACTCCAATTCAAAATTTTTTAAAAAACCAAAGTTTGAGTTGTGAAAATAAAATCTAATTTAATATCCACAATGTTTGATATTAATTTAGATAATATTATTATCTATAAACACATACAATTAAATGGAATTCACATATCAGATTAAACTACAAATAATGAATTATTCAACCAAAGAAAAAAAAAGTGTATCAAAAATATTGAATTGATCCTAACAAAAAAAATATCTTTGATTAATTTTTTCAAATTTAAGAAACAAATATTGTACGATGAAAATGAGGTTAGATATGGATCAAATTTGATGACTTTGGGTTTGTTATTGAACAGTAATCAACCAAAATTTTATACTTCTCGAAAAGTATTGTGTCTGTAATTTTGGATTTTGCAACTAAAACAACATATCATTGGGGGGTTTTAGTTTATGAGTTTTTATCATTATTTATTAAAATTCCTTTAACTCAAAACAAAATTCAATTTTTTTTTGTTTTTTAATTTGCTTTTTTATTTATTTCTTAAGTTTTCTTTGTTTTTTTTTAACTTTTGGAAATTTTTTGTTTTTGATTTTTTAAAATTATAAAAATAAGCTCGTTCTTTAATTTTGGTCTTCTCGAATTACCTTTTTAATTTTTTTTTTCTTTTCATAGATGTGTTCTGATGAGTAAAATGATAACTTTTAATAATCGTAAAATCTATAGATTTTAAGCTTAAATTTTCCTAATGGAAATTAAGTAAAATGGCATTCAGAGTGTATTTTCCACTGCTTGGTTAATTAAAAAAAAAAAAAAAAAAAAAAAAAAAAATGATATTTTTTAGAATAAGACAATTCTATTTATTTTTTTTGAAAAGATTCGAATGAACCCAAAGATTCTATTTTTAAAAGTTCTTTCAAATTATTCATGTATGGGATTAGTTTCTGTGATTTCTGTGATCTCACACAACAACAGGGCAAAATTTTAAAATATGTTATTACTGATATTATTTACTCTGTTAATTTGAATATGGTTAGTTCCAAAGAGTTCTGCTCTTGTCAGAAACACATCAAAGAAAAATGTTTAAGTGTGATCAATTCTTTTTATAAATTTTTCAGAAAAAAAAAAATATTTTTTAATTTTGTTGTATTTCTTACAATAAACCGATTTCGAAAAATAAGGGCCCAAATGTTGAGATCTCATACTAGAATTATTGAATTCCAATAAGATGTTATGTAGTTGTATAATGAAGAATTTCAGATAAAATTTTTCTACTTAATAATTTAATAACCAAACCGTTTTAATGAACAATTGGAAAAAAATAAAAAAATTATTCAAAAAATCAGAAGAGAATTTGATTTTTTTATGTTCAGTACTTCCCATAATAATATAGGATTAATTCTGACTTTTTATTTACTTGTTTAAATCTATAATTGTTTCATCCTGAAAATTTTAATTTTGATAGATATCAAATCATTTTTATAACTGAAAAAACATTCAATAATATTTAAATGTTGAAAAATTTTATGGGATTTTTTAGTAAAATTTTTCATTAAAAAATTTAATAGTTTTTTCTCAACATACAAAAATTGTTAAAAAAAGACATCTTGTTAGTGTTGAATATTCTGATGATTATTAATAAAGTTCTATTTTATGACTGATAATTTACGGGTATCCTACGGATATTAGTTTTCCTGAAAATTATTTTTAACAAATGGGCCCCTATTTTTCGGAATAGGTTTAGATGAATTTTTACCTTTTATTGATATTATTTTCATCAATATTTTATCTTGTTTCAGATCGATTCCCAGAAATATTAATTTAAAGATTTTTTTTTTTTTTTGAGATAGATAATTTCGAATAATTAATAAATCAGTTTGTTAAGGGATGTAGTTTATGGTCGCCAAAAATGACAAAAAAATTTCAACTTGCACTATCAATCCAAAAGACGTTTGTTAGTATTGATGAGTATTATCGATTTTTAGGTTGCCAACACTTAACGTGCAAAAAAAATTTGTGAATTTCAAGTAAAAATTTCTCAAAACACCACTCTATGTTCCAAATTTCTTTACCCAATTTCGTTGAAGTATAACTTTAATAACTTAATTTTAATTTCTGGTTTTTGGAACATCGAGTGGGGTTTTGAGAATTTTTAATTTTGTTTTTTTCATTTTTTTTTTTCATTTTTTTTTATCTCAACTAAATATTAAAAAAGAACTCTCTATTGGAGACTTTTGTGGATATTTGATTGACTATAAACAGAAATATAATCGTTCAAAGTTTAAAAAATCAAAAAAAATTGTTTTATAAGTTTTGTTTATCTATCACATTAAGAAGAACAAAGTAAAAAATTTTCGTTTGAATACCAAAATCTATTCTTTATATAGTGTTCAAAAAATAGCAAATTTCTTTTACAAAATCAAATTAAAAATGATAATTTATTTGATCCAGTTAGAATTTAACCTTTCATTAGAGTGAGAATTTAAGTTAAAAATGTTCATGTCTTTGAAATTCGAATTGGGCAATATATTAAACTTCTGAGAAAAAAATGATTCGATATCTCATTCGGGACTGAAATTGCAAATCTTGAGGAATCAATACACAAGATCACCTAACTCTTGACACCTCATTACCAGACATCTTGGTTCATATGTATTCATGAGTGATGAGAATAAAAGCATTTAGATCCAACAAAATTTTATGAATCAAATTTAAAAAATGGTAATAAAATTTTTAACTTTTACGTTTTGTTTAAAGTGTTTACTTTATTTTTTTTTTGTTATTCCAACTAAATCATTTGAATTTTTTTTTATTACGCAAGCAAAATCATTTAAATTTTATTTTTTATATTCTAATTTTGTTCTTATTCAAAAAAGTACTTTTTTTAAAAATGACAAATTTTCAATTTTGAAGGTTTAGAAAATGTCCAAATTGTCATGAAAATTATATTGTAACAAACACTCCATTTTGCAGCTTTTTTTATATTTCATGATCAAGAACAAAACTTAGTAATAAAAATCAATGTCCTTTTTAGAATTATTTTTGATTATTGTGATCGGAAAATTGTTTATTGATAATTTGAATCAAATTTGTTATACCGGCGATATTGATGAAAAAGGTGTTCTTAAACCTAGTCAGACCGTTAAAGAATTCTTATTAATTTTTAACATTTTAATTCGTTAACGAATAAAAAAAACATTTTCCTCTAAGACAAGGATATTGTTCTACGAAATTTTTTTTTGGTTTTTAAAATTGAATAATTTAGAAATTTTGTTTTAATTAAACCTATTCCAAAATATAAGGGCCCAGTTGTTAAAAATAATTTTCAGGAAAACTAATATTCGTAGGATACCTGTAAATTATCAGTCATAAAATAGAAATTTATTAATAATCATCAGAATATTCAACACTAACAAGATGTCTTTTTTTAACAATTTTTGTATGTTGAGAAAAAATTATTAAATTTTTTAATGAAAAATTTTGCTAAAAAATCTTCCAAAATTTTTCAACTGCTAAATATTATCGAATGTTTTTTCTTGCTTATAAAAATGATTTGATATCTATCAAAATTAAATTTTTCATTATGAAACAATTATAGATTTAAATCAGTGAATAATAATTCATAATTAATCCTATATTATTATGGGAAGTACTGAACATAAAAAAATCAAATTCTCTTCTGATTTTTTGAATAATTTTTTTATTTTCTTCCAATTGTTCATGAAACAGTTTGGTTATCAAATTATTAAGTAGAAAAATTTTATCTGAAATTCTTCATTATAAAATTATATAACATCTTATTGGAATTCAATTATTCTAGTATGAGATCTCAACATTTGGGCCACTGGTTTTTCGAAATGGGTTTATTTAACTTCATTTTGATATTAAAATAAATTGAAAAAAACTTATTAATTTTTTTTCTGAAAAAATTTGGAGAAAAAATCAATGTAAAAACATTTGTTTGTTTGAATTGTGAAGATTTTCATAATTTCTTATTTTAGTTTTTATTTTTATCCTTTTAAACAATCGAAAGTAAACATAATTTATAAAATACATAATCGCAATAAATCGACAAATTCCGAACGATCCAGAAGTAATAAAATTTCCAAAATAGTACCATCACTAGATCTCAAACTAAGTGGAATATTTTAACCTTTGGTGGCTTATAAAAGCTCAACCTGGATCACAATAAATTGAAGTTTAAAAAAAAAATTGAAAAAAAAAAAATTGCCAAATTATATGTTTCCCTACAAAAGGAAATCAAAAATTAAAAATCAAAATTAGCATCTTAATTAAAAAAAAAACTCAAAAAACACATAAGATAAGTTTAAAACAATAGAAAATATTTTTTTTCAAAATTTAAAAATTACAAGAAATGTCTGAAAAAAAGCAAAAAGAAAAATAATATTATTCAATGCCAGAATAAATACATTTAAAATTTTCAACAACACCCTGCAAAACATATATGTACTCCACCAAAACACCACTTACTTTTAACTTACTTGTTTTATGTTGTTACTCAACTCATAAGAAAAAATAAGTAAAAGTTGTAAAAATTATCCTCATCTTTAAAATTGGGTACATAAACATTGCTTTAATAATCATCACAAAGAACTTCAAAAGATAAAATCTAAAGACAAATTCCCATTTAAATAATCACTTTTCACTCGTTTTCATCCACGTTTTCCTTTTTTTTTCACCACACTCAGATCTTTCGACTAAAAAGTTATTTTATTAAAATTTTCATTTTTTTTTTCATTTTGTCAAAATAAAAATACAAAAAACATATCATTTTATTTACAACAATCAATAAAGATAGAAAAATTATTGACAAATAAACCAAAGTTTTACGATAATTATTTTAACACTTTGTACATTCTAGAAAATTAAATTTTTCAAATTTTATGAATTTTTTAAAATATTTTTTTTTTTTTTGAACAAGTTTGACAGATCAAGTTTATTTGTTAAACGATCAAAATGTACAACCATCATTAGTTTCAAAATGATGATGATTTTTCATGGTTTAATACTGAAAAGATCAAATAATTTTTTCTAACATGTCGTTTTGAGATATCTCCCAGATTAGTCCCGAATGAGATATAAAAATAGTAAATAGATCATATTTTTTATGGGATGTTAAAGTTTTTGGAAATAATTTTTAAATTGAGTTAATAAATAAGGTATTGAACTAATGAAGTTAAAAAAATATGTTATGTTCCAAATTGTAATATTAAAAAAAAATTTAGAAAATCAAAATAGTAACTTACAAATTTACTTTCATGAAAAACAAAATTATTTTTAAATTCGAGGATCAATTGAGAAATATAATTTTACATGTCTATTTTTTAACAATTTTTGAAAAGATGATTTTATATGGTTTAAAAATGGATAGCAATTAAAATTTTGAATGCTTCATTGTATTACAGAACACTAACAAAAATAAATAAATTTGTTTCAAAATATCTGTGAAAATAATAAGTATTTGATTTGATGGAATTGGGAAGATATGTATGATGATTTAATTTTCAATTTTAAAACTCAATTAAAAAAAATGGAAAATCATTTATTTTAATCAATTCTCAATTAGAATTCCGCAGTATAAAAGAATGAGAAAAAAAATTATGAAATAATTTAAAATTAATAATTTTTATCCATTTGATTCACTAAAATTTTAACTGCAAACATTATAAAAAAATGAATTTTTCAATTTTTTTTTAAAAATTTTTTGAGCACTCCGAACCTCATTGAACCAATATAACTTTGAAGAAACTACAACATATTTTGATTTTAATGTGTGATATCGTGGGACTACTCCCTTAAAATTTTTGAATTCTAGTTTATTCTCGATCAAATCTGTATTGGAACTGACTCTAAATCCTATTTGCAATCAAATTGGATATGTAAAAACATATTATTTTATAAACAATTGTCAAAGGCAAAAAAATGTATTTCTTAAATTTAGGTGTGATAGTGGTTGCAAAAAGTGTAGTTCAGATTGTTCAATCCATCCCTCAATATCAGGATTGGAACAAATTGATTAAAAACAATGTTGAGATTTTATCCATTGATTTGCTTTTAAAATTATGTGACAAACAAATGATTAAAATTTGAGTTTAGATCTTGTATAAGTCACACGTGTAAATTGTGAGTAAAGTGTTTGTGTGTGAAGTTTACAATGTGTAAAATAAAATAATAAGGAAGTGTTGTTTGTTTTAAAGTTCATAGTTTTTCTTTATGAAATTGCAATTTTGAGTAAATGTTCGAGAATACTATAAACAAGTTGAAATGAAAATTATAATAGTTTGAAACTTATTTTTACGATCTTCTGCAAGGGAAAATATGAATTTTGAAAAAAACTCAATATTTTTTGGGTAATTTCAACCGATTCACACACTTCATTACTTCAAAGACACTATAAAAAATTGAACTTTTGGTTTGTGTTGTAATGGGACTATCGCCGTTAATTGAAAAGAAATACTTACGAAAGAATCGTTTGTCATTCCCAAAGAGAAAAAAACCATTTTGGAATACGAACTGTTCCTTTTTGTTAATTTTCCTTTTGTGTATCAGCAATGTTTTATCAATAATCATTTTCTTTGATGCTTTGTTAGTTATGGTAAACTTCATCTTGGTCAGATCGCACTTTTGCAGTTCTTGAATTTGGTCTTGTCGAAATGTTGGGGTTTTCTTTTCAGTGTATGCGTGTATACGGTTCTCTTGTGCTTTCTTATTTGCTTTTAGATAGTTGAAAATCCGTTCTTGTCCAAATTCATGATTGCTTAAAGAATTTTTATTTGAACAAGACATCAATTTACTAAAATGGAAAAATAGGTTTTATTAAAGAAAAAAAAAAAAAAAATAAAAAAAAATAAAAAAAAAATAAGAAGGAAGAAGAAAACAGTGAAAAAAATGAAAGAGACAAACTTTTTAAGAACAAATTGTAATATGCAAGACTGTATAAAATAAGAAAAAAGTTAAAAAGAGAAAAAAATGGGTTTGGTGCTAATTAGGAAAAAGTTAAAAATAAATTTTTTGTAAATATTAGTAATTTATTTTTAATCGAGTTTTGAGAGTGGTAAACAAGTTGAAAAACACTTATAAATCGTTTTTTATTTGATTTCTAAATGTTTTTAGAGTAGTGTTTTTATAGGCTAATAAATCTTTTTAGTATTTTTTTTAACAAATCTGCTTGGGTCCTAAATTACATAAAAATTCAATTGAACATCTTAAAAAACTTTTCAAATCAACTTAGAATTATTTTTTACTTCAAGGGATCTGATCTTTTGTTGTCTGAATTAATTATGGATATTCAACAAATTCTTTTATGTTAAGAAAATATAAAATTTTCAGAAAGTTTTTGTTCGTATATTCATATATTAATTCGTAATTTATTACAGCCGTTTCAATGGTAGTGTGAAGTTTATAAATTTAAAAAATCCACAAAACAATTTAAGTTAACTTTCCGAAACAGTAAGTTAACTTTGAAAAATATTGAAATTAAACTTTTCGAAACTTAACTTAAGTTTGAAAAAACTTAAATTGAAAATGATCTGTTGAGTTTGATTCAACTTCTTAAACTCTTCCAAAGACTTTTCAAAACTTTATCGTCTTCAATGGTTTTACTTGTCAAGTTTTTCTTTCCTATTAGATCGAAATAAAGTAAAATTGCTGTAAAAGTTAATTGCTTTTGATAAAAAAAAAGAAAAAAGTCCGGAAGACAATTTAATTTTAACAAAAACTTACGGGAATTTTAGTTTATAAATGTTCCGTTAACTTAGGTTCCTTTGTTTCCTTTGTTTCCTTGGAGTTGATATTTTTAGATTTTTGTCAAAAAAACAAAAGTTAACAGCTGAAAATATTCAAAAAATTTTCTTTTCAAATTTTATCTATTTCTGTATTGTTTTAGAGAGTACTAATCATCAAAATTACACAAGGAAAGCCAGTAAAGAAGATTATCATTTAACAAAACATTGAACAAGTTTAAGAAGTTGAATCAAACTCAACAGATCATTTTCAATTTAAGTTTTTTCAAACTTAAGTTAAGTTTCTAAAAGTTTAATTTCAATTTTTCAAAGTTAACTTACTGTTTCGTAAATAAATTGTCAAAAAAATAAGATAAAAAAAATAAGTGAATTTTTCAATTTTTTATTGTACTTAAATTATTTCTTCGAGAAGTATCAATTAAAAGTTTCTTAGATTTTGTTGGGACGTTTGAACTATTGACATTATAATTATTGATATTTGTTGTTGTTGGGGTTGATTTTATTTAGTTTTTGAGTGATTCTCCAAGGTGAAAATTTTCAATTTTTCTAAAGGTTGTTAAAAAACAGCAGTAAATCCGAAAATTTTCTTTGTTAGTGGGGGCGTGAAATAGTGGGAACTTTTTATTTTTTTGTCAGGAAATAATTTTTTTTTAATAGATTTTTTTTTTTAAAACACAATTGTTTTTCCAATAAAAAAAATATATAAGAGTGATTCTCGAGGCGGGAATTTTCAATTTTATTATTATTATTATTAAAAGAAAGGAGTAGTTCAAGAAAAATTTATTAAAAGTAAAAAAAGAGAAGAAGAAAATAAATAAAAAATATAAATAAAAATAATATCATTTTCATGACCAAAATAAGAAATTATCCGCGTCTCATAAATGAGAGGTATAAAAACCCCGATAAAAATTTTTTAAAATAAAATTTACACTAACTGTGATTAATTATTTGATATTCCACGACTCAAAGAGTGGAGCACTAGGCACCCAAATTTATATTTTGTTTAATATTTTTATAATTTTTATTTTCAATTTTTTTAATTATTTTTTCTTGACAACCTTAAGTTTCCTAACCATAAGAGCTTTATTATGAAAAATTCCCGACAAGAGCAATAAATTTCATATTTTTGATTTATAAGATTAAATAATTTTTGTATATTTTTCCTAAGAATAATTTTTTTATATAAATAATTTTCAATTTTTTTAAAGGTTGCTAGAACACTGCAGTAAATCCGAAAATTTTCAATGTCGGCGGGGGTGAAATAGCGGGAATTTTTTATTTTTTTGTCAGGAAATAATTTTTTTTATTGATATTTTTTTTCAAAACACATTTTTTCTTCCAAAAATATATATATATATATATATAATTCCCTTCGCGTGGCGGGAATTTTTTAATAATTTCGTGGAAAAAAATGAAAAGAAATTAATATTTTCTGCCTCGTGCGACGGGTGGGCGGTGGGGTTTGTTGGTGCGAAAAATTGCGGCTGACGAGAATCACTCTTTGAGAAAATATAATTGAAAATATTTTTGTTTAAAAATATTGGAATGGGTAACTTTTTATATAAAAAAATCTTTTATTTTAAACTCAAATAACATATTAAATAATATATTTTTTTCACCCCCTTCATATAAAAAAATTTTTTTTTTTTTGTAATAAATATGATTTTTATAAACTTTTTTATTTAAAAATCTTCAAAAAATATAATTCAAAAAATAAAAAAAAAATTTTAACAGAAAATTTGCTAAAACATTTTAATTTATGCGCCAAAAAAATATCTGAGAAAATTCATAGAAAAATATTTTTCGAAAAAAAACTTAATAATTTTTTTATAATTTTTTAGTTAAAATATACTCGTCAAAAATTTAATTTAAAGAGTGATTCTCGTCGACCGCCATTTTTCGCGCCGATAAATCTCACCGCACATCCGTCGCATGAGGCGGAAAATTTTTATTTCTTTTCATTTTTTTCCACCAAATTATTTAAAAAATCCCGCCGCGCAAAGGGAATTTTATATTTTTTTTTATTAGAAAAATAATTTGTGTTTTGAAAAAAAATATCAATTAAAAAAAAAATTATTTCCTGACAAAAAAATAAAAAGTTCCCACTATTTCACGCCCGCCGACTTTGAAAATTTTCGGATTTACTGTGGTGTTTTAGTTACCTTTAAAAAATTGAAAATTCCATCCACCGAAACAATTTTCGCGGCAGCCGCCAAGAATCACTCTAAAAAATTGAATAAAAAATTATTTTCTTTTTACAAGAACAAGTCTAATGTTACAGTCGGTAGAGCAAAGATCTAAAAAATTAAGAAATTTTTGAAAAAACAATTTCGAGTCCAGATCTGTTCAATATATATATATATATATATATATATTATTTGTTTTTCTTACATATTATAAAAATTCAATTAGGATAACTGTAATTAGTACATGAATTTACTTTTGAGTTTATTTTTTATTTTTTTTTTGAAAGAAAATTCTTAATTGCTACCAATTTCGGGATCACTTCTGAAAAAAAAATATTATTTTTCGAAAAAAGAGTGGAAGTTATTGTATTTTTAAACTTGTACTAATGCAACCTATATAAAAAATCCCTTTATTTAAAAATCAAAAAAAATCTCAAAATTCATTTTAAAGATATATTGGAATTTACTCCGGATTAAGTAAAATATGTTTTATTATTTATTTTTATATCTGACAAAAAATGATATAAATATTTTTGCCCCAAATTTGAAAATTAGCTCTTTGGATACAAATATTTTTTTTTAACTGCAAAAATAGAATTAGGATAATATCTTGATAATCAGAGTGCTGAGAGAATTCTGATTTCGTATAATGAACTTATTCTCAAAATTTGAATTAGTCAATTGAAAATAAATTTCAATTTTATGATTTTCAATTAATATTTGTGTACTTGAATAAAAAAAAAATTTTTTTAATAAATTAAGGGTCGAAAAAAAATTAATAGTTGGAAAAAAATCTTGATTCATTTTTTATTTTTTATAAAGTATTATTTGAAGAAAAAAAGATTATTATTAATTCCACAAGTTTTTACTAAGAAATGTAATTTTTTGAAGGCTGATTCATTTAAATCCTTTCAAAATAAAAATAATGTTTTGAATTATGGAAGTATTAAATATATCTTTCAATCTGAATATGGAATTTTCTTTTAGGGGAAAGATTTGTTAAACTTGAAAATAATCAATTAACTGATTTAGAAAATAAAACAGAACTTTTTGTAGTAAAAAAAACAAATCACATTTATATTGTACAAGAAGAACAAATAGCACCTAAACTGTTCATTATACCTAGAAGAAATAAAGGAATTGGGTTTTTCTGTTCAAGAATATACACATTCTAAGTTCTATATTGATATTTCATTTAATAAGTTTCCAAAAAAAATCTAATAATTATATTAAACGTTGAATAAACATAATTTTTTAATATGTGCTTTATGATCCCGGGGTTATTGTTTTCTAGTTTTAAAACTAAAACAATATTGTCTTATAAAGATTAAATTAGTGTCCTTTCAAATAATATAAAATTTGGCTTTATTTGTTTTATTAAAACAAAAATTTTAAAGGATTAATTAATCAATTTCTTTTTTTAAAATTTAAAATAAATAAAAATTATTTTCAAATAAATATTTTTTTTAATTTTATGATTATTATGATTTAATGATTTTAAATTTATTGATAAAAATTGAATTTGTATTTTATATTTAAAATATGTAAAAATAGAGAAATAATTTTTTATTTTTAAAATGTGTTTTTTACTCTGTTTTAAGTTTAAAATATGTGAAATAAATATTTTTTTTAAGAAACAGTAATTTTGTGATATAGCTTATATCACAGTGTGATATCCTATAAAACATGGATATCATATGTGAAATAAATCGATTTTTGATGATAATTTTAGAATTTGACATAAAATATATATCATAAAATTTGTTTTAAATTTTAACACATGTTTTATCTTATGTTTTATATTTCTATCAATGTTTTTTGTAAATTTTGTGATATATAAAATACTTTTTTGTGTTCTAATCAATATAAAACAAGTTTAAAACATGTTATATATATATATATATATATATATATATATATATATTAGTTTGCTTTAGTATAAGTAGGTAACCATTGGTATTTTTTTCCAAAATGACTCTTCTTCGCATAATAAAGGAGTAATATAACAAAAAAAAAAAAAAAAAATTAAATTTAAATTAATTTTTTTTTTTTTTTTTTTTTTTTTTTTAAAAAAAAAAATAATTTTTTTTTTTTTTTTTTTTTTTTTTTTTTTTTTTTTTTTTTTTTTTTTTTTTTTTTTTTTAAAAAAAAAAAAAAAAAATTTTAATAAAAAAAAAAAATAAAAAAAAAAAAAAAAAAATTGTTATAAAAAAATCTTTTGTTTAATAAGAATTTTTTTCATTTTATTTTATTTCAATTGATGTTTGGTTTTTGTATTTTCATTTTGATTTTCTATTTTCTATTTTCCTTTTCCTGTTCCTTTTCCTTTTCTATTTCTTTTTTAGTCGTAAAAGCTAATAATCCTCTGTGTGCCAAATTCTTTCCTAAATAGACTTCTAAATTTGATTTGCAAATGACTATTAAATCGGGATTTTTATTTAAATAATTATGATCAAAATTTGAAATTTGACGATTTGTCAACCAGAAATAAAAAAAATGTTGAAAAATTTGATTATTATTCTTGTTTGTGAAACCTTTTTCTATACATTTTTTGGTTTTTTTATACCAATCCTTAATTTCTCTAAATTTAATAATTGAATTATTTGAAAGAACTGTATATTTCAATTGACATGATATTAAAACAGGTTTTAAATTGTTGTCATAACGAATTATAAATGAATCAACTAATGGATTTCCTTTACTGGATTTTATTATACAAGATTCTTTATTTTTAATTTTTTCCTTCAAATTTTCTTCTTTATCTAAATTATTTAGAATCTTTAAAAAATTATTCTTTATCAAAATAGAATTATTTTTTTTGATACATTGATTTGGATGAAAAAAAATTTTTAAGTTTGATAATTTGATTTCGAGTTTTTGATCATTTGAAATATAAGCCCCTCGATAAATTTTCTTCAAAGGAAGATATAATGATTTTGATGGTGATGATGATGATGATGATGATGTTGTTGTTGTTGTTGTTGTTGTTGTTGATGTTGTTGTTGTATTCTTGTAATAATTGAAAAGAGTATTATTGTAAACTCTTTCAAATTCAAGATGAAAGTTTTCAAAATCTTGCCAATTCCATTCTTCTTTGAGATTGATTGGTTTTAAGTATTTGTTTTCAAATATTAAATATTTTTGATTGAGATAATGCAAAAAAATAAAAGGGATATAAACGAAAAATTTATCATTTACTCCTGATGACGGTGGTATTAAAAACAAAGTTCCTTCTCTTTCTAAATCATGGAATTTTAGATTATTTTCTTTGATAATTTGATCATTTCTCGAAATGGGAAATAATAGTAAAGACAATTCCAAGATTCTTTTTGAGATTTTCTCGTCTTTATGAAATTCGCCAAAGAAATATATGTTATTAAGCCATGAAAATATTTTATATTCGATTTCATAAAGTAAATTTACATCAAATTGCTTTTTTTCAAAATTTAGAATTTCATAAGTATTGTTTAATAACTTCATAAACTCATTCAAATATCTTGGTATGGAGCCAAGATCACCAAGAATTATTTGAAATCCATTTTTTTCTTCATCGATTAGGTGCTTTGTCAATATTTCTTTGATAATTCCTTCTTTTAAATATTGTGTGTAATTTTGAAAGATTTTTTTAACTGACTCAAATTTTAATGGACCAAGATTAATTAAATATCTTGAATATTCTGTTGGAAGAAATGAAATGTCATATGCAGATGTTCCAGAGCAAATAGGAACTATACATATTTCTTGAAAATTGGTCATTATATGACCTATCGTTTTTAACAATTCTTTGAAATTTGATTTACTTTCTTGATAACAATCGTGTTTATTTTTTGGGATATTTTTATTTTGATAATCTTTTATTAAATATTTAGTCATTTGATCAATATATAATTGAAATTCGTCAATATGAAATATAAATATTAAAGGAATAAAAGAATTTGGCTTTGTATTTTTCTTTAAATTTTTTTGTTGTTGATCTTCTTTTTCTTTTTCTTTTTCTTTTTCTTTTTCTTTTTGTTTTTCTTGTTGTTGTTGTTGTTGTTCTTTTTTTATGTTGATTATATAATGAAATATATTTACCGTTTTGAAGATATTTGGATCAATTTTATTATCTTTTAATTGATCAAAGAAATCGTCAAGCGATAAATTTAATAAAGTACAAGTAATTCGAAGACCTAAACAAACTTCTGGTTTATATTTTAAATCAATTTCAGGTATGAATTTTTTTCCATTAGATAGATCCATATATAAATATTGTGAATTATAAAGAATAGATTGATGCATAAGTGGAACTTTCTCATTTTGTTGATTTTTGAGAATTAATTTTTCGCTTTCTTTTTTACAGTAAGACAAAAATTCATAAGCTAATCTTGTTTTACCAATACCGGCTCCTCCAGGGATCAAAATAAATCTGTGTGCTCTTTTCTCCATTTTGTGGCCACGTAATCTAAAATTATTTTTCAAATTAGTAAACATTTCATTTAATTCATTTTCTCGATCAATAAATTCCAATTCATCTTTACGTTCACTTTCGCCTTCGCCTTCAGTTTTATTTTTGAATGAAGATTTTCTTAAATCTTCAATTTTGTTCTTTTGAAATTTTTGAATTATTGATCTTAGTACTTGTTCAGCATTGATGATTTTATTTTATTTTATTTTTGGTTTTGAGATTTAAAATTTTAGATTAAAAAAAAAAAAAGAAGATATTAAAAACAAGAGATTCTTTATTTTTGTTGTTGTATGAAGAAATAAGTGTTGAATTTTTCAAAATTTGATTATATTTATGACAAGAGAAATTGCTTGTTTTGGAAGAAAGATAAATAAAAAGATAAAGAAGAAGAAGAGGATGAGAAAAATTTTTTGTTTTGATTTTAGCATTCTCAAAATTATTCTTGTCAAATAAATAAATAAAAAGAAAAATTGCTGGTGAAAAAATTCTAAAAAATTAAAAAAAAATCAAAAAAATAAAGGTTATTTTGTGTTTTTGGGTTTCTGTGATTTCTGTGATTTCTGTGATTTCTGTGACTTTGTTTTTTTTAAAAAAAATATATTAATTTAAGAAGAAGCTTACCTTGAGTTTTGTGTTCTTGTGAGTCCTTTCCAATTGAGAGACCTTTTGTTTTTTTTCTCAGCGCATTCATATTAACTCTTTCAAATTGTTTATCGATCCTGTTGTTTTGTTCTTTGATTTCCATTTTTTGTTCTTTGATTTGTTCATTTTGTTTGTCTATTTGAAGGTTTTGTTCTTTGATTCGTTCGTTTTGTTTGTCTATTTGAAGGTTTTGCTTGTCTATTTGTTCATATTGTTTGTCTATTTGAAGGTTTCGTTCTTTGATTTGTTGATTTTGCTTGTCAATATGTTGGTCTTGTGCTTTAATGCTTTGTACTAAAAGAATCATTTTACCAATTTTTTGTTGTTTTTCTTTATCTTCTTCTTCTTTTTTTGCATTGTTTAAATGTTTTTTTAATGTTTCAAAGTCCTCGTCAAAAATCAGTAACTCTAATTTTAATTCATCAAGCCTCTTTTTCATTTCATCACGATCTTCTTCTAGTTTGTTTCTTTTTTCTTCCATTTGTTGACGTACTTCTTTCGTTTCATCCTGTTCTTCTTCAAGCTTTGTTCTTCTTGCTTCCATTTGTTTACGAACTTTGATCATTTCGTCACGTTCCTTTTCAAGCTTGGTTCTTTTTCTTTCTTCTTGTTTCTCAGGTTCACTTTTTTTTTGTTTGGTTCTTTTTCTTTGATCCATGATTAATAAAAAATTTGGAAAAGAAATTAACAAAAAATGATAATTTTGTAATCACAGAAACCAAAGGAACCTAGGAAACAAAGGAATCACAGAAACCAAAGGAACCAAAGAAACCACAGAAATCAAAGAAACCAAAGAAACATCAACCTTTTGTTTTTTTTTTGTGTTTTTGTTATAAAAATAAAAATGGTTGATATTTATTTAGAGAAAGAGATCAGTTTAATTTTATTTTGATTTTTTTAGATTCTTTTATCAAGAATTTTGAATTTCTATCAGAGTTAAAAATGACAAATAATATGACTTTAATGACTGAGACAATGTATATTTTTTTTAAAAAATTGTTTTAGAGAAAAAAACTAAGTAATGAGTTTAGATGTTGTTTATTAATTTAAATATTCGAAACAAACTTCAAAAATGTCCAACCAAGGTTCAAATTTTGAGAGAATTCAATAACTCAAATTTCAATTTGAAATATTGTTAATTTAAAAAAAAATTAAACAAAATTTTCATTTAGCTTTCCGAAAAACCAAGAATTGAAATAAACAAATCTCTGTTTAGAAGTTCAAATATAAAATAAACCCAACAAACCACTCAAAAGGTATTATTTTTTAACATAAGAGATCTCAAATTTTGGAAAGATGAAGGAAAATATTGTTGGTTTATTTTGCAAACTAATCGTATTTACCCTAACACAAGGTATTTCCGTCTGAAGTTTTTTTGTTCTTTTTCTCATAATTTGAAATTGATTAGAAATTTACCAATAAAAAAAAAAAATAAAAAATTAAAATTCTTTAGAAATCTTTCGTAAAGGCTAATCTTGTGTTCCTGATAAGATTATTCTTGATTTTCATTTACTTAAACCAATTTTAGAATCAAAATTTTTTTTCGAAATTCGTTACTGGTATTTGAATTCTAAATGGGAAAGAATTTTCACTTCCTTTTCCATATTTTTTTTTTATAAATAAAGTTCTCAAAGAGATTATGTTACAATTTAAGGTTCTCGATCTATGTTCTCTTAAAAAAGAGAAATTAAAAATGAAGTGAAAAAAATCCCATTTATTATTCAAATACCAGTAAAATTGAAGTTGTACCGACTGAAAATTATTCAGTATCTTCTCAAATAAAATCGAATTTAAAGAGTAAATAAATTATTCTTTTAGAGAGTAAATTTTGAAAATTTTAAGAATTTAACTTTTACAAAAAATATTTTCTCTAATTAACAAAAAAATTGAACTTTATGAAAACCTATAAAATGTTAATTTGAAAGAAAATAAGACAAAAAAAAGAAAATTGTCACTCAAATTGTACAATAATGTAAATTTTTTTAAAAAACAGTTCAAAAAAAGATACCCAATCCAAGGTTCCAACTGTAAAATTATTTTCAAATTAGACTTGTTCTTTCTTTAAATTGAAATTTAGTTTTTCAAAATTGATTTAAAATCATCAAATTGAATGACTTTGGTTAATTTCTTCCAGATTTCTTGAACATAAAAAAAATTTTATTTTAAAAACTCCAAACAATTTTTTTTTTCAAACCCAGCATTCCTACGAACAGACAACTTATCTCTGAAACTTAAATAACACATAAAAAACATAAAAACAGATCCTTATTGTGACATAATTCTAAAAAAAAAAAAATACCAAAATTTTCACCAAAGATATATTTATAACAAAAGAGAGTTTTGAGAAATTTCTCATTTTAAGTGAATATTTAAAACCCTAGCACATTTGTCGAGAATTTCTTAAACTTTTTTTAGTGATTGGGAAGATAATTTAGAGGGTTTTCAATTTTAACCTAAAAGGTCAAATCGGAGTAAAAGGTAAATTATCGAGGAACAATTTCTCTGTCATTTTCAAACATTCAAACTTGACAAAATAATGTACTACACCAATTGTTTGGTATTTTAATAATCCATCAAATTCGTCATTCTTTAAAAAAAAAGGATTTTTTTGAAATTCTTATTCAAAAAAAATTCTTTTGTTATTCAAACAAAAATAGTAACGACTAGTTTTGCAAATTGATTCCAAGTAGATCATTCAATGAAAAATTTCTATAAAAACCTTTTCCTGACAACACTCAAACCCCAATTCTTGTTCAAACAAACAATCAGATTTTAGATTTCAATAGAAATGATCCAGACAAAATATATCATTTTTCCAAGAAAAATCAAACCAATCCCGTTTTTTGTGTATTTGGATTGGGAAATTCTGTTCAAAATTCAATTCTTGTTCATATAATCCCATGGATTAATGATGTTGAGGAAACTCTTATGAATTGAAAAAACAAAAAAAAACTAAAA
The DNA here is from genome assembly GCA_027625915.1 of Anaeramoeba flamelloides. NCBI lineage: Eukaryota > Anaeramoebidae > Anaeramoeba > Anaeramoeba flamelloides. The sequence continues at coordinate 102,452 of JANTQA010000024.1, read as the reverse complement.
TAAAAAGACTCACAATTCCTTTGTAAGTAAATAATTGATCTTTTTTGTTGATATAATGGAACGATTCAAGAAACCTCAAAGTCAAAATTTTCATTGGTGGTGTGATCTTTGAAGATCAGAGTTCTTTATTGAGAGTTTTTGAAATGATGATCCAATTTTTTGGCTACATAATTAGTGTGATTTTATTTTTCTTATTCTTTTTTATTTTTAAGAAGATTAACAATGGTTTGTTTGATGGTATGGTATCTCAAAAATTTCTTCTCGAATTTTTCATTGAAAAAAAATACACACATAAAATGTGATTTTTTGTGATTCAAAATTGAGAATATTTCCATTGAACATCCACCTTCAAAGTATAAATGGGATAGAAACAAAAGCTTTTTTAGAAATTGCTTCAATTGCAAACCTAGTCCTTAACCCCATTAGCCAATCAATATTAAATTAAAAGAAGAAGAGTAAAAAGTTAATCATATTCAAAGAAACCAAAATGCTTATCAACACAGCTTATTCAGATCTTATTTTGAAGTGAAAAAACAAAAAAAAATTTATTCAAAAAACATCAGGATAAATTTAGGATTCTTTGGAACATCATAAACCACTTTTCATTCTAATTCAGTAATAAATTTCGAAATCAAATCACAGAAGTTTATTCAACTCAAAAAAAATCAATTATTCTTTCCTGTTTCTGAAAAAAGAAATCTAATTTCTCAAAAACAAAATGACTCAATTAACTTTTTCTGAAGAAGCATCATTTATTTTTGTTCTTAGAAATTTTAATGAACTGAAACAAAAGGTTGACGTTTCTTTGATTTCTGGATTTCTGTAATTCCTGTGGTTCCTTTGGTTACATTTTTATCATTTTTTGTTCAAGGTTTTCAAAGTGATTATTGCTAAAAATATCCAGAAGGTATTATAAATTATGGAAACTATTGGATTTGACAAGTCAAAGACCAGGGCACTTTTTATATGTTATCTCAAAATTCTCTAATTAAAGTATTCTGAAAAATTCATATTTTTTCTTTTCTTTTTTTCTAATTTCCCCTTTTATTTTCAATAAAAAAATAAAATAAAAATCAAAAAAAATGAAAAAACAAAAATTAAAAAGAGTTTGTATTTATTCCATTAGTACTTAGCATTTCTGAAATAATTTTTTATTAATTTTTACTTTTTCTTTTTGTTCTTTTTCTTTAATTTTAAAATTCCTTCTTATTTAAGAAAACCTTTTTATTAAAAAAAAGGATTGATGAGAAAATTTTGAACTTTACATCCGATAAAAAAAAACATAGACCAAATACAACCTTAAATCGATTCAACGATTTGAAAAGTTTTTTTTGATAGAGAATATCACGAATTAGAAAATAAAAATTTGAGAGCAAGAAAGTAATACAGCCAGTTTCACTTTTAAGGCACAAACTTTCAACGAAATTTAAGGCACATAAAAAAATCTTAAATTAAGGCACAAAATTTTGAAATTTTTTATTTTACAATTTATTTTACTAGAATTTGGATTTTGTGCCTTAATTTGGAATTTTTTTTGTGCCTTAAATTTCGTTGAAAGTTTGTGCCTTAAAAGTGAAACTGACTGTATGAATGGAAAGGTTCAACTTTAATTCACATGGAAATCGCAAGAAATAATTTAAATACATCACCTTATTCTTTACAACATTGTGATAATTTATTAAAGTTGTTCATCGATAAAAAAATAAGAAAAAATATTGAACTTCCGGTTAATTCAAATTTTTCAAATAAATCGATGTTAATTTATGAAACTTTATTTAAATATATTGCTTCAAAATTTAATTTTAAAAATATCCATTTATCATTTGACGGTACAAGTATTAATGGTAAAAGATATTTTGCTTTAGTTATACATTTTATAAGAAAGGAAACTAAGATTTCTGAAGAAAAAGAAAAAGAAAAAGAAATTGAAATCGAAAAAGAAAAAGAAAAAGAAATAGAAAAGGAAAAGGAAAAAGAAAACGAAATAGAAAAAGAAAAAATTTATGCTATAGAAAATAAAAAGAGGAAAAAGGAAACATAAAAGAAATAGACAGAAAATTTTAATAATGGTGTTATATCAAATTTTTACTAGGTATACATGAAATTCCAAGATAAAATACCACATTTTGTTCTGAGTGGATTTTTAAATTATTAAAAACAATTCGAATTAATCATAAAATCAGCCATTTTATAACAACTGATCGAGCAAGTGTGAATAAATCAATGATTGAAGAATTATCAAAAAAAAAAAAAATAAAAAACCAATATTTCAAGTTCCATGCTTACTCCATTCCCTTCATCGAGCTATTGGACTAGTTATAACGGAAGCGTCAAAAATCTATAGTAAAGATGACTCAAAGAGTCAAATCTTTCAATCAAAATTTTTAATTATTATCTCAAAAATTACTAACACTTGGAATAGTGCAGATGAGTTTTAAAAAACTATTTTATTAAATCAAATGCAAAATACTAAAAAATACAAATACAAAGGACACTCTATTCGAGATTCGAATATGCATTTAAAACAATACAGTCGGTCCTAAAAATAAGGTACAAACTTTTTTGGTAATTTAAGGTACAAAAAGTCCCAAAATAAGGCACAATAAAATTTTTGATTTCATCGTTAAATCAACCCAAAATATAAAAAATAGGTGAATTTAAACAAATTTCAAAAATTTTATTGTGCCTTATTTTGGGACTTTTTGTGCCTTAAATTACGAAGAAAGTTTGTTCCTTATTTTTAGGACCGACTGTAGAAGAAATCTTTTCAAATTTTAATATCATTTATAATATTTCAAAAATCTTCAAACTTCAATGTAAAAAAACAAATAATGTTTTTTTTATTTAAATGACCCTTTATCTGTTTTAATTATCATTATCATTGTAATTATTTACAGTCAGTTTCACTTTTAAGGCACAAACTTTCTACGAAATTTAAGGCACATAAAAAATCTCAAATTAAAGCACATTTTTTGGAATTTTAATTTTCACAAATTATTTTACTAGAATTTGAATTTTGTGCCTTAATTTGAGATTTTTTATGTGCCTTAAATTTCGTAGAAAGTTTGTGTCTTAAAAGTGAAACTGACTGAACCGTGATTGTCAAATAAAAATTTTATTTTGTATTGTTTGTGATTCAACATATCGGGATGACTTGGTATCAAAATTATAGCATAAATTAGATGAAATTAAAAAAAAAATATCATGTATATTGTTTATTTCAAAACTGAAAAAAATTGTTTAACAGAAATCTGAAACATTTAAATCATTAATCCCAAAATTTGAAAATATTATAAAAAAAACGAAACTCTAATTGAAAATTTTATTTTTATATTTCAACAAAAATTCTTTACTTATATTTTAGAAGTTAAAAAACAAATATATGAAACACTCTATTTAAGATTAATTGGTTTAGGTGATAGTAAGAGCTGTTCAATTATTTGTTCTAAAATTATCGTTAATCCGAATGAATTAGAAGAAGAATAGTCTTGTAAATATTTGGAAGATTTTTTATTTTTAAAAAAAAGGTCGGAGTTAGAATATTTTTGATATTTCAAATAATTCTTTATTTAAAGAATGGAACATATGTTTGTGGTATGCCATTAACAACTGGGGTGGTTGAAAGTAAAATTTCAGGTTTAAAATTACAGACTATCTATAATTCTAATTTAAAAGAATCAACTTTTAAATTAAGAACTTTTTTAAAAGGAAATTCAAAAATGATAAATTATTTTTTCGACTATGATTTAAATAGCGATAATAGGAAGATGGAAAAAATTTGGGATAAACTAAAGAATAAAAAAATGAAAAGAAATTCTTCTTTAATTAATAAATGCAAGAAAGAGTTTTTAATTGAAGTGGATAAAATATTAAATCAAGAACAAAAAAATAAAAAAAATGAAAAAATAAACAACAGCAAAAATGGAAAAATATTATTATTGTTATATAAAAAAATAATTCTCATATATCGATTTAAATCGATTTAAATTGTTGATATTAATAAATTTAAAAGAATTGATATAATTGGATTAACAAAATCAATTTCAAATTTGTTATCAATGAGGAATCCAAAATGTATTACAGTCAGTCCTAAAAATAAGGCTCAAACTTTCTTGGTAATTTAAGGCACAAAAAGTCCCAAAATAAGGCACAATAAAATTTTTGAAATTTGTTTAAATTCACCTATTTTTTATATTTTGGGTTGATTTAACGATGAAATCAAAAATTTTAATGTGCCTTATTTTGGGAATTTTTGTACCTTAAATTACCAAGAAAGTTTGTGCCTTATTTTTAGTACCGACTGTATTGGAAAAAAATCCTTAATTTTGAAAAATATTTTTTTACTTTTTGAAAGGGATGATTTTCAGTTAAAGTTTCAAGAATAAATTCAATCTATTAATTAAAAATATATTTTAAGAATTCATAGAATTTATTCTATGTTTTAACTTTTCCTTTTCTAATTCAGTTAAATATGATTTCTAAAAATCATTTTTCAATAAAACTTTACTATCCAAAAATTCAATTTTTTTAAAATAGCAACCTAAAAATGTTGCTAAAAAATAACAAAAAAATTTATTTTTCGTTTGATCTTTGTTATTTTTTAAAAAATTGACAGGAAATCGAAGAATCCAGAAATGTCAAAATTTGTCAAATTGTCAAAAACACCATCCTCACGCATCTAAAATTTTCAAAATGATTTTTTAAAACATCCTTTATCGTGTGCTTACTGTATATTAACCTATGAAAAAACTGTCAAATTTTTGTCAAAGCAAGAAATGTTGCTAAAAATGCGTTTGACAAAAATTTTCAAAAATCAACTTTTTTCAAGATAGATTTTTAGGTTATTAAGAGTATTTTTGGTGAGGTAGGTAAGTTTTTTTTGCTAAAAAAAGGTCAATTTGGTGGGTTAGGGTGTTTTTCGGCGAGGATGGATAATATAGGTATGGTAGGTATGTGGGGTGTCAGGATAGGTTGTTTTGGGGTAGATATTTTTAAAAAATTTTGAAATTTTTGTAAAAAAATTTTAGCAACATTTCTACCTTTGACAAACTTTGACACTTTTTTCATATTCTAAAACATATCAAAACATGATTTATGGCATCATTAAAAAATATGGTTTTGTCATTTCGAACTGTGTGGGGATGGTGTTTTTAACAATTTGACAAAATTTGACATTTCTTGATTGTTCCCAGGAAAGTTTAGAAAAATAACAAAAAAACATTTTTTATTTTATAAAAACAAAAAAATCACATGAAAACTAAGTCCCCCTAAAGTGAAACCCTTGTATTTTTTTAAAAAATAAAATAGACGTTTTTTTACTGAGTTTTGTTTCTTTTTTATCTTGAGTTGTTTATTTTGTTTTAGACCCGATATATTGTTTCGTTAAAAACCATCAAAACGATGATTCTTCAACTCCTTTTTTCATTTTCTCAAAAAATGAAACTTTTTTTTTTTAAAAAAAAACTAAAAAATTTCTATTGTTAATTAGAGTTTGAGTTTTAATTTTTATTGTTTTATTTGTTGTAAAAAATATTTCTACTTCATCTACACTTATGTGTAATTATTTTTTTTTATTTTTTGAGTAAATATCTCAGTAAAAATTGTAAAATATAGACATCTGTAAAAATTTCGACATTTATAGACTAATGATATTAATTAATATTATTTTAGAAATTCTACATAAATTTCGTCATATTTCAGTTGACAGAGTGTGACTTTGAATTTTTGATTTTTTATTGTTTGGGGTTCAATTCTGGAATTTTCTACTTTTTTCTACTATTTTTTTTTAACAATTAAAACGGAACAATACTATTGAAAAACATTTAAACATCAATAAAAATTTAAAAAAAAAAAAAAAAAAAATACTATTGTTGGAAATAATAATAAAATTTCTTTATTTATTTTTTATTTAAGAAAGAGTAACTATGAAAAGTGTAAATGAAAGTAATTTAAAAATAATTAAGGAAAATCAGAGAACAATAATCCTTTTCTAAAAAAAAAGTAAAAAGTAAAAGGAAAGTAAAATGGAAATAAATTAATTTTTTGAACAAGTTCTTTTATTATGACCATATTTCCCACATTTTGAACATCTGATTTGGTTTTTCTTTTTCTTGATTTGTTCGACTTTTTTTACATTTTGAAAATTTTTCCAGTGGTTTTTCAAATGATAATTATAACCTTTTTTCTTATTTGAAATTTTAGTCGTTTTCTTAGTTGGGATAATTTGTAAATTGAGAATTTTTTTGAAATTTTTTCGATTTATTTTCATCCTCTTTCACTAAACAAGTAGGAATATGATGTCTTAAAAAATAGAGTTTTTTGATAAAAATAGATTTTTCTGGATAAATATTTGAGTTTCATAATATTGATACAAATTATGAAAAGTAAATTTGTCTATCATTTTATTTTATAGTTTATCATGATTTGTTGACAAAAATGACTTTCCAAATGATCAAATTTGATTTCAAAAAAAATTTTAATTTACAAAACATAATTGAACTATTTGGAAAACGATCTCAAATTAGAGTTCGTTTTTAGCTTAATGAAAGGATTATGTTTCAATTTTGCTATTCCCAATTTGTATCAATATTATGAAACTCAAATATTTATCCAGAAAAATCAATTTTTATCAAAAAAACTCTATTTTTTAAGACATCATATTCCTACTTGTGTAGTCGGAATTGAAAATCAAGGATCTGAAAAATTTTTTCGAATAAATAATTTCATTTTTATTTGGTGATTTCATTTTTGATGTCCATAGCTCTCTAGCACCTTTATTTAAGGGTATATTGCCCCTTTTTAAATTTTATTTTCAAAAATTTTAATTGGGATATTTTTTTGATATATTGTCCAATAAATATAGAAATTAAGGATCCCATCTAAAATGAAAATTAAAATGTGTTTTTAAATATTTTTAGTAGGATCTTTCATAAGTTTAAACTCAATTTTAAAACTTTTTTTTTTAATAGTAAACATTAGTAAATTATATTTTGACTAAAACTTCTACTCTCTCTACTGAAAAAAATAATTTTTTTTCAGATGTTACCAAAAAATTGGTACTTAATTAATTGGTTTTCTTTCAAAAAAAAAAAATTTCTAACAAAATTCAAATTAAACTCAGCTTGTAAACTCAGATACTTTAAATGATCCAGTTTAAGAAATTTTGAAAAAAAAAAAAAAATAAAAAAAATAAGAATTTTTTTGATACTACCAGATCCCGAACTTGTGACATTAGATTTTTTTACTCTAGATCTGGCGCTCTACCGTTGAGACATTAGTCTATTTGTTGTAAATTGAAAATATTTTTTTCTTCAAAATTGATTTTTTTAAAATTTTTAATTCAAGTAAAATAACCAAAAACATTTCAAATTTCGAAAATTTTTTAATTTAAAAAAAAAATTTTTTGTAAACTACTTTTTTTCTTAACATTAATAATATAAAAGAAAAATATGATTAGAAAAAAAATTTTTTTTACATCTATAAAAAAAAATATATAAATAAAAAGTTTTATAAAATTTCAATTTTTTTTAAATTTCAAAAAAAAAAATTTATATATAATAAAAATATTCTTTCAAATTTTTATAATGAAAAAAAATTATTTGAGTTTAATAATAAAAATTTTTTAATAAAATAAAATTTTTTTTCTAATATTTTTTAAAAAAATTATTCTAAAAACAAAAATGCAAAAAAAAATTTTCTTTTTATTTTTTCTTAAAAACAATTATAAATTAAAAAAATAACCAAAATAAAATTGTTTAAAAAAAAATTTTTTAAATATAAATTATTTTATAAAATAGATTCAAATATAATATTTGTAAATTTTTATATATAAAATTTGCTTTTAATATTGTTTTTTTCTATTTTTATAATAATTTTATTTAAATAAATATATATGAAACAAATATCGTCAAAAAAAGACTGTATAATTAAAATTAAAAAAAATTTTTTTTAATCAAATATAAATTATTTTTAAAATTTAAAATAATATAAAAGTATTTTTTTTATATAATATTTATAATATATCTGACCAAAAAAAAATTTTTTTTCTAATATGTTTACAAAAAAAAATTTATAAAAAAATATTTTTTTATTTTTTGGCCTTGGGCCTAAAATTTTACCAAAAATAATTTATATTTTTTTTTTTATTGTTGAGCAGAGGTGATTCAACAAAATTACCTCCTATTTAGCTGAAACTCTAAAATTGTATTTAGGGTTTTTTTATCCTAACTGTAATGTAAGCAGGATTACAGCTCAAAGGATATCTTTTCTTTAAAAAATGAAAAGAATAAATTATTTCGGAAAAAAGACAAGAAAAAGAGAAAGAAAAGCAAGAAATTAAAGAGTCAAAAAATAATAGAAAAAAGAAAAAACTTCAGTGAAAAGTTTTTTTTGTGCCCCAAGTGTTGAATGGACTGGTGGTTGTTTCCTTTTATGTCGTTTTTTTTTTGATCGCCACCATAGGTTGTTTTAATAAAGAGTTCTAAATATTTGAACAACTATAGATCAAATGAAAAAGGCAGTTTACAGTCAGTTTCACTTTTAAGGCACAAACTTTCAACGAAATTTAAGGCACAAAAAAAATATCAAATTAAGGCACATTTTTTGGAATTTTAATTTTTACAATTTATTTTACTAGAAGCTGAATTTTGTGCCTTAATTTGAGATTTTTTTTGTGCCTTAAATTTCGTTGAAAGTTTGTGCCTTAAAAGTGAAACTGACTGTATTAAATTTTGATTTAGAACTTTATAGATGGGTTGAATCTAAAAAGAAATGGTTTTTAAGAATAAGATTTGGTTTTCGAAAATTTTTTTTCAGTTGCTTTGCTTTTTTTTTTGTTTTTTTTTTTTTTTTTTTTTTTTTTTTTTTTTTGAAAGTTTCCCAAATCTTGTTTTCGCAAAATCCCAGTACAAGATACCGACTCGACAGCAAAAACCCAGTCAAAGTAACGACTCGACAGATAGTATGGAAAGTTCAATTCGGTTCACTTTGGTTGGTTTCAGATCGCATTCGTTGGATTCAGTTCAGTTGCATAAGCCCTCGTCGAAGATCTGATCATGAACAAGTTTGGTTGGGTTAGTCATGACCAGATCAACCAATTCTTATAATGATTTTTTATACTTTTTACCTTTCACAAACACCTAAAAAAACAAAAAGAGAAGGAACATAGAGCCCAAGCAACTTAAGAAGGGAAATTTGGAAAAAGTAAAAAATAAAAAAATAAAATAATTTATAATTAAAATTTTCTAAAAAAATAAATTTTTTTCTAAATTTGTCCAAATAACAAAAATAAAAATTTCAAAAATAAAAAATTATTATTTTTTTTTTTGAAAAAATGAAAATGGGAAACATCTTTTTAAATGTAGAAGATAGAATACTCTGAATTTGAAAAATTGATTATTTATAGTATTTTTGGTAGTTTTGCTAAAATAATTTACAAAAATTCTCAATATTCCAAAAAAAAATTGATTTTTCAATTTACACTTGTCTAGCTAATGTTGTTAAAAAAAATGAACGATATCTCCATAAGTAAAACTCCCAACACTCAGATTTTTTATATCAACAAATTTTTTTTCACTAAAAAAAAAAAGAAATATCCAAAAATTTTCAAAATCTGGATTAGAAACTTTGGTTACTGAAGGGATATAAATCAAAATAAATATATACAAAATGATCAAAAACAAAAAAATCAGATTAAAAACCAGTTACAATTTTTGAAAAAAATAAGTTCTTCCTTTTTTTATTATCAAGATAAACTATCTAATACAAAAATGATGAGAAGTGATTTTTTAAAAAATGCTACTCAATAAAAAACCAAATAATGAAAGATGTTAATAGTGATTTCGAAGATAATAATGAATTATGGTAATCAAAAATTGATAATCTTGTTTTAAAAAATCAAAAAAAAAAAATTAAATTTCATATCAGTTTTACAGATTATAAAATTTTTGATGATTTAACTGAAAATGAAAATGAAAAATCCTTTCTTAATTTATTTATTGAAAAAGAATCGATATCGAGTAATTCAAATAAAAAAAATCTAATAAAATAGGATGTAAAAAAATAAAAATGATTTAAAATGATACAGTCAGTTTAACTTTTAAGGCACAAACTAGCAACGAAATTTAAGGCACAAAAAAACCTCAAATTAAGGCACAAAATTTGAAATATTTTTTTTTTACAATTTATTTTACTAGAATCTGAATTTTGTGCCTTAATTTGAGTTTTTTATTGTGCCTTAAATTTCGTTCAAAGTTTGTGCCTTAAAAGTGAAACTGACTGTAGTAAGGGTATACAAAATGATATAATAAAATTTTCTGAACGTGACAATGATATAAACACAAAAAATGAAAAATTAAATTTTTCCAAAAACAAATTGAAAATTTTTAGAATGATCTCTCAAAAATACACTAAATTAACTAATAACCTGGGATTCAAACAAATATTTATTTCTAAGAAGATCTATGATGTTATTGTCTCAAAAAATGGTACGAAGGGTGTTATTTTATTTAACTGTGATAATAATAATAATTTTATTTTTTAAAGGTATGAGAGTCACTATTTAAGTTACTCTACAACTTTTATAGTAAAAATTTAGGTTTGTTTACATGAAAAAAAATTCCCATTTAATATTTAAATACCAGTATTTCCATAAGTATAAAAGACAATACCAAAATTTCAAATTTAAACTTGTTTTTTGTTAGAAAAATTTGAACACCTTATTGTTTTTTGTTTATAAAAACATCTCTTGACTCTACATTGTTATCACTTTTCATTTTTTCCAAGTTTTACCTTTGCTTTAAAAATTTACTTTTATTCTTTTTTTCATAAAATAATAACAAAATATCACCTTTCACATTCAATTTATTTCTCCAATGACAAACATTGTTGCACTTGGATCCAATACAGGGAATTGGAAAGAGTCATTAACATTCGCAAAAAACTGGGAAACCATTTCTATTTTACCTGAAGAAGTGACAAAAATTGATGGTGTTGTTGTTACGTCTGACAACAATGATAATGCTAATCTTTTTTTTTTAAGTTCAGAAGGGAAATTATATCAAACAAACCCATACCAATTCCAACCAAAACTAAAAGCAATTGAAAACATTCCACCGATAAAAAAGATTTGTTCTGGTTATTATCATTTCTTTGCAATTTCAGATGAAGAAGATCAGAAAGTTTATGGCTGGGGAGAGAATACTGATTATCAATTAGGTCTACAAATTAGCAAAACTTATTCTAAATTAACAGTAATTGAAAGTTTAAAGAAGATCAAAATTCATGAAATTTATCCTTCAGGTAACTGTTCATTTTTTTTAAATAAAGAAACCAATGATTTGTATGGTTGTGGTAGCAATGAATCTGGTGAATTAGGAATCAATGGAAGTCATTATATCCATAATATTAGAAAATTACATAAACAAGTTACTAAAGTTTTTACCGGGAAATCAGATCATTCTTTTATAATTAAAAAAGATGGTGAGTTATATGGCTTTGGACTTAATATTAATGGTTTGTGTGTTTTTTTTTTTTTTTTTTTTTTTTTTTTTCTTTTGCTTTCTTTCTTTTTTTTTTCTCTTAATTACCCTTCACCCAGAGAACTTCTTGTATAATTTCAAGGAATTTACAAAACACAAGATTAAAACAGAAATTGATGGGGAAACTTGTTTGATCTTTGGTTTTGATTTATATAACCTTAAATGGAATAATTATATGTCTTAACATACAAGAACAATGTGTTTTATGAAAATTTTGTTTTATTGAATTTAACAACACTAATTAGACTAAAATTTACTCCAAATCAATCCACAATCCATAATATGAGTTCAATATTTCTCAGAGATGTGATCTAATAATGTAAAAAATAATGAAAATATTTTTAGCAATTTTTATTCAAGCTGTATTAAAATATGTGTGTAAGAAAAGTTTTCAAAACTATTTCTTAAAATAAATTAAAAGAGTGATTTAAACTGTTTGAGTTTTGTGTATGAAAAAAAAAAACAACAAAAAATGAGGAAACCTAATTTTTTTTTAATTAACTGTTTTTATTTTATTTTGATTTAAATTTCAAAATAATTAAAAGATCAACTAAATGAGTTTGAGTATAACATTTTTTTCAACAGAATCCGATGAAAAAGTGGAAAAAAATTTTTTTTCTTTTAAATAAAATAAATTTTGATTGTAGATCTTTACTGAAAAATACCATTTACATTTTTTTTTTGTATAAAGTGGAAAATACTTGAATAATTTCGAATAATAGAAAGCTGAAATATTATTCTAAATAGGTATTGAGATCAGTCATTTAAATTTTACTCATTTTAGAACAATTATTATTTTCTTAACTAAAGACAAAATAATGTAATCGTTTAATTATTATAAACTAAACTAATTCAAACTAAACAAATTAATAATTCATTTCAACTTTGCATTTCTATTTTGTTATAAAAATTATATGAAAAATGTGTACATTGTTCCCGAAAGGAATTTCAAAATTGAAATTTTAATAATTCTAATCATAATCATAACTCAAAATTGCAATTTTGAAATCTAATATATCCACTGAAAAATTGATTTAATTGATTGATTCTTTTTTTTTCTTTGGAATTTTTTTTTTTTTAGTTTGAATATTTTTGTTCAATTCAGAAATCAATTATTTTAAATTTGGTGAACCAATTATATCCCAATAAAACCAACATAGATGAACAGACAGATAATGGTGTTGAGAACCTTTTATTTATTTGTATTAACAAAAAGAATTGATTGAAAAAAATACTGATATCGTAAAATAAGACCAGTCAAAAAAAAAAAAAATAAAAAAAAAAAAATTAACTTCAAAATAAAAAGATTTTGTATTATTTTTAAAAACAGAGATAACTGTTGCGACAAAAATAGTAGTCCAGCATTTTTAATTGTGAATATTATCACAAAAATAACAGAAAACACAGAAACTGAAATTGAAAATCAAATCCTAAAGATAACTATCCAAATTTTATATCAACTCCGTACCAAACAAAAAGAAAGTTCATCAATGTGTCTTGTCAATAGAATATTCATTCATTTGTTTGTTAACATAAACAGATCCTCCTAATTTGAAAAAAATTCGATTTTTTTTTTTTTTTTTTTTTTTTTTTTTTTTTTTTATAATTTAAGGGAGGAGTTGTTAATTCCTTTTGTTTGCTGTTAGGTAATTTTTATTTTAAGAAATAAAAAGAAAATTTCTGAAATTTTCTGTTAATTTCTCAAATTAAAAAAAAATAAACGCAGTTAGATTTTCCAAAATTTAAAAGAATGGAGTAAAATTTTAGATTTTACTCAATTATTTTGAATTATGGAAAACCTAGGCATTCTACGACACGAGTCCCATAAAAAATGGTTGAGATCTTATATGATATCTTTTTTTTGTTTTTTTTACAAAATTTTCAAAATGTTGTTTTCTTTTTGTCTTGTCATATACATATGAATATCTATTTAGGTACTTTGTGAAATTTCTTAGTTTTAATATGAAGGTTTAACCCTTCCCATTTTAAATATTTTTTGTTGTTAGATTTTCCAGAATTCAAATTTATTTAATTAAATCAAATATTTAATTAAATCAATTTGAATTCTGGAAAACCCCAGACACGACTTTTTTTGGATATTATTATTCAAAGTATAATTTTTAAATATTCTTGAACTTTCCAACTTGGGCTTATTACAAGTTGTTGAATTCTGAATATCTCTATGTCTATTTCTAATTTTTTAGAATTTTTTGATTACCAATTAATATTTTCAGTTTCTTTTTCTCTAAATGGAAGAAGTTCAATTAATTTATTGAAACCTATTTTTTTTAGTTTTTGAATTAATTTAAATCTTCTTTTATAGATTGTTATTCTAGCAGAATCAATTTTTGCTTCTGTTTTATAAATAAGTCTTGGTGAGTGTGGATTTATTAATAAAAATTTTGTTATAGTTTTGTTAATCCAAACATCTATTAAATTGAAATCTTTTTTTGTTAAATTAAAAATTTCTAATCCATATAATAATTGACTATGTAAAACTGCTTTAAAAAATCTAATTTTTAATCCATTTGAAAAATTTTTTTGTTGTAGTATGTTAGTTAGTTTTTTAATATTGGTTTTAAATTTTTCAAGATTTGAATTTAAATGAGTTTTTTTATCTAGCCATATACCTAAATATAAGATTTCATTAAAAAATCTGATTTGTAAACAATTTGAGAATTTTTTTTGTTTTAAAATTTTGGTTATTTTTTTGAAATTATTCTTAACTTTATTCAAATTTGATCTTCAAATGAGTTTTTTTATCTAACAAAATACCAAGATATCAAATTCCATTTACATTTAAAGTTTTTTTAGTCTTATTGATATTTGGATTCATTCCAAAATCTCTGATTATTATATATATATATATAAACACCTTTTTTTTTAGAGGGACCCAAAAAAAAAATAAATTATCAATTTTTTCTTATAATCAGTCTTTTAAGAATGAAATAGAAATGTATAATATTATAATTTTAAGTGAAGAGTTGATATCCACAAAAATGATAACACATAAATCTATATATTTTCATAATAATAAAAAACTTGATAAATTTTGGGTACCTATTAAAAAAATGACCATTACAAATTTTGTTCCTCATAAAGATCAAAAGAAAATTTCAATTGAAATCAAAATAATTCTTCAAAGATATTCTAATTGTTTCAAAAACATTAGAGCATCATGATTTGGCTTTGTGACTATTGATCATACAACAAAAAAATTTTTTCCAAAAAAACATGTGGTATTCAATAAAAAAAAAAAAAAAGGCAAATGAAAAAAAAATGAAAAAATGAAAACAATATTGAAATTCAATCAGCAGATTCAATTCTCTAAATCTCATTTTATCAATAGTTACATGATTTTAAACTGGGCCCCTATAAATAAAAATGAGTTTATTTCAATTTGATAATTTATTTCTATTAATGACACTTTCATGATTAGAATTAGAATCATCAACTGTCTAGGTTATTTTTTTGAATAAAAAATAACCTAAGCGACAGCAAACATCTGTACATGTATTGCCAGTGGTTTAATTTAGTCTAAAAGAAAATCTGTAATAAAATGGTTAAATAGTAGAGGCGAAAGCGGTCGCTGTCTAGGTTTTCTCGACTTTAAAAGAATTGCATAAAATCAAAAGATTATTTTCCATTCTTTTGAATTCGAGAAAACCTAAGCGACAGCCTTGATAAACACCAATTCCTTCATTTTCGAATAATAAGCTAGTAAATAATTTTTTTATTATTACATTTTTTCTGAATTTTTTTATTGAATGATAGATGAGTGAATGATGAATAGAGTCAAAACATTTTTGTATAACTGTTGTAACCATATAAATATTGAATTTTTTGTATATATTTTTTAATTTTGTTATATTCATTAAATAAATTTAGAACTGCTATACGTGTATCAAAATTGTTTTTAAATCCAAATTAGTTTTTTGAAACTAAATCTCAAGAATCTAGGATTCCGTAATATAACAATTTCAGGAAAAATCTTGGGAAAAAATTCGATTTTATTGTAAGGTTACTATGATTTATGTGTTTTCTATAATTTTTTTTTTGTTACTGTGAATATTTTTCCCTAATAATTTTAGAAATTCTCAACGATTAATTCTTGTTTTTGATTAAAAAAGATTATGTCTTGAAAAAGTATAATGAAAATGATCAAAATAGTAATGAATGGATTGTTGTTATTTTCTATGTTTGTTTCAAAAACACAAGAAATTAAAAATTATTTTCAGTTTATAAGGCTTTTGTGATAATACTCACAATTAAAAATGCTGTACAACATTTTTCTCCCAACATTAATAATATTTTTGAATCAAAATTTTAGTCAAAATAATTGAATACAAATAAAAGAAATATTTAGTTCAAAAATAATATTATAATTTTATAAAAAGTTTTTTCTTTTTGTTTGAAATTCAATTTTTGAAATTTTATTTATCTTTTACACATGAACAAATAGATAAGTCCTTAGTACGTCCTATGGAAAAAAAAAAAAAAAAAAAAAAAACCTAACGAACAAATCCAATAAACTAAGTTTGATAAACCAAGATACTTAATCAGTGGTTATTATGTAATTTCGATCAAAAAAAAAAAAAAAATGATATTTAGTTGACAAGTAATTTTAAAAAAGTGTGACTAAAAAAGTTTTGAATTGTGGTCTAAAAATTGCTCCACCGAAGTTGGTTGACCATTTTAACGAAACTCTTGAAAACTTTTGTTTCACACTTTTTTAAAATGAATCTAATTTTTTCAAAAGTTGTTACCAAGTAAAAATTGATTCACGCTTCACTACATTGAAAAAATAAAAATTGAAAATTTGAGTTAGAAAAATCTCTAAGGTAGATTTAACTTGTTATTTAAGAATAATGATTATTTACAACGTACACAGCATTTTCAAAAATTGTGTGACTTTTCACAAGAATTCACAAAAATCATTTAAAAGGTATTTTGTCCTTTAATAATAGGAAAAATCATTTCCATATTATTTAAATAATATTATACATGTTTTGAAAATAACTATTTATTTTTGTTTAAATTGTAAATATCCTAGGAATTAAAAGAAAGTATTCCCAAAAATTGTTCACAAACCAAGAAGATTTCTGAACAAAAATTCACAAAAAATATTAAATTTATGAAATTTTGTGAACATAATTTCTCGACCATCTATTCTGTTGTAATAGTATGTTTTAAACAATATCAAATTTTAATATTTTACCTGTATTTTCAAAATGATATTTTCACAAGTTTTTGTGAATCAATCAAATAAAATTCACAAGATATCACAACATTTGAAAGTGGATAGAATTATTTTGTTATTAATTTTTAAAGAAATCAATTTTTATTCTTATTTCTTTGTATAAAATTTTATGAAAAATAATTTTTTTTGTTAATAATCAAAATGAAAATGCTGTTTAAATAAATTGATTTTATAAAATACATTTATATTTTTTTTTTTTTTTTTATTAATTCTAATCAAATCCTATAAGGAGAGAAATTAGAATTTCCAATTCATATAGAATCTAAATTTTTATCATAAATGGGGAGATTTTATTTAAATGAAAAAAAAAAAGTATCATTCTTTCTTTTATATTTGAATTTTTTAAATTTTTTTCTTATTAATATATTTTTGTTTAACTATGCTTTCAAATGAATAATTTAAATAACTATTAAATAAATAAAAAAAAAAAAAAAAAAAAAAAAAGGACAATTGGGAAATGGAACAAATAGAAGAACTCAAAAAATACCAACAAAAATTCAACTAGAATTCCAAGTTGAAGAAATTTCACAAATAATAATTGATTCAAATTATTCTTTGATTCTTACAACTGATGGAAGAGTTTATGTAACGGGCCAAAAAAGATATACTGGTTTTGGATCTGATTTAACAAAATTTCAGCAATATTCACAATTCAAGAATAATTCAAAAGTTATTAAAAATATTTCTAGTGCTTCTCAATTTATCTCATTCTTAACTGAAGATAATGAAATTTGGGTTGGAGGAAGCTTTGGCACTAAATATAAAAATAATTCTTTACGAAAATTAATCGATGTTGATGAAAAATATTCTTCATTTAACACTTTAAAATGTTTGGATAATAATGTAATCTTTTTTTTAAAACTTGAACAACAAATTTCATATTTAAGTCAAGATCTTGAGAATTTATTAGAAAATGGATATTTATCATATTCAGAAATTAAAAATATAAAAGTTCATAAATTATTAATTGAAATAAGAATTGGAAAATCATTTGAAAAAGTAAAAAAATATTTGGAAGAAAATTATAATCAAAAAGAAATTGAAAATGTATTAAAATGGATTTATTGTGACAAAATTATAAATTCTAAGAGAACCAAGGAAATATTAAAACATTTTGGGATTGAAAATCCTAAAAAAACAAAATCATTGAAAAATGATTTAAAAAAATTATTAAATGATGAAATAACTTCTGATTTTACTCTTCGTGTTAACAATGAAGAAGATGAAGATGAAGAAGATATTGAAGAAGAAGAATTCCATGTTCATAAATTTATTTTAGCAGCCAGAAGTGGTTTGTTTTGTGATATGTTTCAAAATCTTGATCAAAATCTGAAAAAAGTGAAAGATTATTCAAATAAATCAATAGAAACAATTGAATTGTTAATTTCCTTTTTATATACCGATGAAATTCCAATCACTGCAGATCATGACCAAGAATTCATAAAAGAAGAATTTAAAGATATCGTTGAATATTATCAATTAAATCCAAAAATTCCTATTTTGGATATTTTTGATAAATTTTCTAAAAATTCAATAAATTAAATCATTTTAATTTGACAATTGTTGTGTGAGAGAGAAAAAAGAAAAACAAAACAAATTACTAAATTACTATTTTTGATTTTGATTTTTTCATCATTAACTTTTTTTTCTTATTTGTAGTTCAAATTTTTTTGTTGGATTTAAAAATTGATTAAAAAAATTACAACTTTTTTTTTTATAGTCTAAGGATGGAATTATCAAATCCTTTTTTTTGCCATTCAGTTTTTTTTTTTTTTTTTATTTTCAGAAATAAACAGAAAATTTCTGAAATTTTCATTTTATTTCTCAAATTATAAAAAAACTGAAGTTAGCTTTTCCAAAATTTAAAAGAATAGTGGAAAATTTCTAATTTGGTCATGAAAATGATATTATTTTTTTTATTTATAATATTTAAATTATTTTTCTTCTTATATTTTTTTTAATTGATTAATTTTTTCTCCACGACTCCCTTCTATCAATAAATAAATAAAAAGCACATTTTTTTTTTCTTTTTTTTATTTACAAAAATTAAGTCTGTTTAACAAAGGAAAAGAAATTTTGGGTTCTTTTACAATCGAAAAATGATTGATGAAAAAATATATGTTTGTTTTTTAAAATAATTTTTGTTTTAGTGGTTGATATTTTGATCATTTTTTAATCTTTTATTTTGAGATCAAAAATTTTTATTCAAAAAATTTCTGAATAGTTGATCACTTTGGCTTTTAAATTATTGAAGATCGATCAATTTAGAAATCTAAGAAAATGAATTAAAAAGCTAATTAACAAAATCAAATACAATAAAGAAATTAACTAAACAGATATTACCAATAAAAAGTAAAGAAATTTTTAAAGAATACGTTATTTAATAATAATTAATATATTCTCAGATACCTAATAGTTGTTTTTTAAGATTATATAACCATACTTTTGGGTATTATCATTTACAAAGATTGGAAATTCTTTCAACAATAAATTTAATGCCAATTATATTTATAATTGATAGAATTGTTTATTTCTTTATTAGATATGTAAAATGTTGTTTTTATCTCTTTTAAGTTATATTTGAAGATAAATTTATTCAAAATATGTGATAAAAATAATTTTTTTTTACTAATTTTTGGTTGATTGTGGCATATTTTAAAGAAATTATCTGATATTATTTGACAATATAATAATTAATGTTAATAAAAAAAGGCAGTTTCAAAAAAAAAAAAAATTAAAAATAAAAAACTTAGGGAAATTTTAAATTTTTTGACTACATTACTTAAATTAAAAATTTTAAAAAAATCAATTTTGAAGAAAAAAATATTATCAATTTACAACAAATAGTCTAATTTCTCAACGGTAGTGCGCCAGATCTAGAGTAAAAAAAATCAAATCTCATGAGTTCGAGATATGGTTGGTAGTACAAAAAATTTCTAATTTTTTTTTATTTTTTTCAAAATTTCTTAAACTGGATCATTTAAAGTATCTGAGTTTACAAGCTGAGTTTAATTTGAGTTTTGTTAGAATTTTTTTTTTTTTTTTTTTGAAAGAACATCAATTAATTAAGTACCAATTTTTTGGTAACATCTGAAAAAAAAGTATTTTTTTTCAGTAGAGATAGTAGAAGTTTTAGTCAAAATTTATAATTTACTAATATTTACAATTAAAAAAAAAATGATCTTAAAATTGAATCTTAACTTATGAAAGATCCTATTAAAAATATTTAAAAACATATTTAAATTTTGATTTTTGATGGTATCCTTAATTTTATTAGTTATTGGTCAAATAATCAAAAAAATATCCCAATTAAAATTTTTGAAAGTAAAAATTTGAAAATGGACAATATATCCTTAAATAAAGGAGCTAGAGAGCTATGGACATCAAAAATGAAATCACCAAATGAAAATGAAATTATTTCTAAGAAAAAATTATTCAGATCATTGATTCAATTCCGACTAGTGTTGTACTTCACAAGTTGGAATATGGATTTAATTGGTATCAACTGTGAATTAACTACAAACTAAATATTGTTAAATTTGATATAAAATATAATATATTTTAAGGCGATCATATAATCTATATCAAATTTTGGTTAGAAGGTTTGTATTTAGGTTCACAGTTGATACCAATTAAATTGATATTCCGACTTGTGTTGTTCTGAATATGAAATCAATATAAAAACAAAAGGAATTTCATAAGTAATTAATGTAATTTTATTACATTCACTTAAACGATGGATTTTATTTGTTAGACCACTTTTTGATTGAATTAAAACAAGAAAATATTTTGGAGTTATTTTGGAAATTTTTTTAATCGTTTTTGGTTTAATCAAGTATTAAATTGATCTGTTTTTTAAATTTAATTTCGTTGCTAGATCCATTTCTCCAATGCAATATTTTGGGAATCTTCTATAATGGGTAATACAAGAAAGGAATCAGCAAATGGGTAATTAGGAACATTAAGAAATCCAATTTCTTCTAAGAATAAATTTTGATTAATAATTTGATTTGGAAAATTTGAAGGTTTAATTTGCCATGTATTAATAGCAATTAGGTTATTGTTAAATGGATTTTTTTGTTCTTTTTTTTTTTAATTTGATAATTTTGATTTGTTTATATTTAAATTTAAACTCAATTTCTGAACAAAATAATTGAATTTTTTCAAAATTATCATTTTCGTTTCGAAGAATATTCTGATTATTATCATGAACAGAATAATAATAATTATCATTGATATTATTGTATTTGTTTGTAAAAATTATTTGTTTTAAAATAATATTTTGTTCTTCTTCAACAAAAAATATTTGTTGATCAGTTTGGGAATTAATAATAAAATAATTGTGGATTCTGAAAAGAAAATTTTGAAGAACATCAATTTCATTGGTAGCAAAATTATTGGTTTTTGTTGGTCTTTGTAATATTTTGGGTAAATAAATAAAATGTAGACATTTTCAGTTTTTTAGAATTTAATCAAGATATATATATGGTAAGACTATTAAACTTTACTCATTTTTTAATTGCTTGCGAAATATGAGCCCATCATTTTCCAGATCAAGTATAGACTTTTGTATATATTCAACGTTCGTATTATAATTATAATTATTATTATTATTATTATTATTATTATTATATTTATTATTATAATTATTACTCTTAATAATCTTCAAATTAAAGTAAGAATCTGAATCTATTGGTTGTTGGGTAACTGAATAACTGAAAAATTTTAGTTTAAAAATTGGATCTTGGTCTGTTAAAGTCTGAATTGAAATCATTTTTACATTACTATTGATTTGATTTTGAATATCTTTATAAATTTGAGTACAAGTTTTTGGATTTTGTGAATCATGAAATAGAAATTTCTCAATAATTTCACTATTTGAAAGTTCTTTGGTTCCTTTGGTTTTTTCTTTGTTTTCATCATCATCAGAGAAAAAAAGATTTCTTTTAATTTTATGATTTTCAAGAATACAGATCAAAAAATATTCCAATAATCTTGAGATTTTCGAAACAAAAAAAATAATTAAAAAAAAACCGCTGTTAGGTTTTCCATAATTTCTTCAATTAAAAAAAACCTAGGCACTCTACGGCACTCTACGGCACTGGTCCAAAGGAGAGAATTATTTTCCAATAAAAATTTTCTGAATAATGATCGAAAAAAAAATAAAATTTCAACAAACTATGATAATTAATTTGAAAATACAATACAATCATCAAAAATTTATTTGTTAATAAACAATAATATTAATAATAATACATTTTTTGATCCAGCACCTGATTCTCCTGAATCAGATTTTTCACAATTTCTAAAAGTTTGAAATTTTTTTTTTGATTTTTCTAATTTATTTTTATTACCCAATTAGCAAAATTAACTAAAAAAATTGTTTTTTCTTTTGTATTTATCTTTTATTTTTTGTTCTTAATTTTCTTTTTCCTTTTCTTTTTCTTGTTCTTGCTCTTGCTCTTGCTCTTGCTCTTGCTCTATATCTGGTTTATTGAAAGCTAATAATCCTCTGTGTGCCAAATTCTTTCCTAAATAGACTTCTAAATTTGATTTGCAAATGACTATTAAATCGGGATTTTTATTTAAATAATTATGATCAAAATCTGAAATTTGACGATTTGTCAACCAGAAATAAAAAAAATGTTGAAAAATTTGATTATTATTCTTGTTAGTTAAACCATTTTCAATACATTTTTTAGTTTTTTTATGCCAATTTTTGATTTCTTTTAAATTGGATAATTAAATTACTTGAAAGAACTGTATGTTTCAATTGACATGATATTAAAACAGGTTTTAAATTATTGTCATAACGAATTATAAATGAATCAACCGATGGATTTCCTTGAGTGGATTTTATGATACAAGATTCTTTATTTTTAATTTTTTCCTTCAAATTTTCATCTTTATCTAAATTGTTTTTAATATTAAAAAAACTCTTCTCTAAGAAAATTGTATTCTTTTTTTTGATACAACGATTCTTATGAGAATATTTTTTTAAGTTTGATAATTGAATTTTGAGTTTTTGATTATTTGAAATATAAGCTCCTCGATAAATTTCCTTTAAAGAAAGAAATGATGATTTTGATGATGATGATGATGAATTCTTGTAATAATTTAAAAGAGTACTATTGTAAACTCTTTCAAATTCAAGATAAAACTTTTCAAAATCTTGCCAATTCCATTCATCTTTAAGATTGATTGGTTCTAAGTATTTGTTTTCAAATATCAAATATTTTTGGTTGAGAAAATGCAAAAAAATAAAAGGGATATAAACGAAAAATTTATCATTTACTCCTTCTGTTTTTTTTTTTGATGGTATTAAAAACAAAGTTCCTTCTCGTTCTAAATCATGGAATTTTGTATTATTTTCTTTGATAATTTGATCATTTCTCGAAATGGGAAATAATAGTAAAGACAATTCCAATATCCTTTTTGAGATTTTCTCGTCTTTATGAAATTCACCAAAGAAATATGTGTTATTAAGCCGTGAAAATATTTTATATTCTATTTCATAAAGTGAATTTTCATCAGATTGCTTTTTTTCAAATTTTAGAATTTCAGAAGTATTGTTTAATAACTTCATAAACTCATTCAAATATCTTGGTATGGAACCAAGATCACCAAGAATTATTTGAAATCCATTTTTGTCTTCATCAATTAGGTGCTTTGTCAATATTTCTTTCATAATTCCTTCTTTTAAATGTTGTGTGTAATTTTGAAAGATTTTTTTAACTGACTCAAATTTTAATGGTCCAAGATTAATTATATATCTTGAATATTCTGTTGGAAGAAATGAAATGTCAAATGCAGATGTTCCAGAGCAAATAGAAACTATACATATTTCTTGAAAATTTGTCATTATATGACCTATCGTTTTTAACAATTCTTTGAAATTATCTTTACTTTCTTGATAACAATCTTGTTGATTTTTTGGGATATTTTTATTTTGATAATCTTTTATTAAATATTTAGTCATTTGATCAATATATAATTGAAATTTGTCAATGTGAAATATAAATATTAAAGGAATAAAAGAATTTGGCTTTGTATTATTTTTTTCTTTTTCTTTTTCTTTTTTTTTTTCTTTTTTTTGTTTTTTTATGTTACTGTTGATTATGTAATGAAATATATTTACCGTTTTGAAGATATTTGGATCAATTTTATTATCTTTTAATCGATCAAAGAAATTGTAAAGCGATAAATTCAACAAAGTACAAGTAATTCGAAGACCTAAACAAACTTCTGGTTTATATTTTAAATCAATTTCAGGTATGAATTTTTTTCCATTCGATAGATCCATATATAAATATTGTGAATTATAAAGAATAGATTGATGATAAAGTTGAACTTTCTCATTTTGTTGATTTTTGAGAATTAATTTTTCGCTTTCTTTTTTACAGTAAGACAAAAATTCATAAGCTAATCTTGTTTTACCAATACCTGCTGCTCCAGGGATCAAAATAAATCTGTGTGCTCTTTTCTCCATTTTTTGGCCACGTAATCTAAAATTATTTTTCAAATTACTAAACATTTCATTTAATTCGTTTTCTCGATCAATAAATTCCAATTCATCTTTCGCTTTCACTTTCACTTTCGCTTACGCTTTCGCCTTCAGTTTGATCTTTTATTGAAGATTTTCTTCAATCTTAAATTTTATTCTTTTGAAATTTTTTAATTGTTGATCTGAGTAATTGTTCAGTATTGATGATTTTATTTGCTTTGTTTTATTTAAGTTTTGAAATCGAAAAATTTTATATCAAATCAAAAAAAAACAAAAATTAATAAATAAAAAGAATAAATGAGATATTAAGATGTAAGAGATTAAGAGGATTATTTATTTTTGTTGTTGTATCAGGAATAAAGTGTTGAAATTTTCAAAATTTGATTATATTTATTACAACATAAATTGCTTGTTTTGGAAGAAAGATAAATAAAAAAATAAAGAAAAAGAAGAAGAAGAGAAAGTGAAAAATTTTTTGTTTTGATTTTAGCATTATAAAAATTATTGTCAAAATAAATAAAAACAATAAAAAGAAAAATTGCTGGTTTTTGTGTTTTCTCTGATTTCTGTGATTGTTTTTTCTTTTTGTTAAAATATTAATTTAAGAGGAAATTTACCTTGAGTTTTTTGTTCTTGTGGAAGATTTTTTAGAACTTTGACAATTGAAAGGCCTTTTGTTCTTTTTCTCAGCGCATTCATATTAACTCTTTCAAATTGTTTATCGATCCTGTTTTTTTGTTCTTTGATTTCCATTTTTTGTTCTTTGGTATGTTCATTTTGTTTGTCTATTTGAAGGTTTTGTTCTTTGATCTGTATGAGTTGTTCTTTGATTTGTTGATTTTGTTTGTCGATTTGTTGGTTTTGCTTGTCTATTTGATGGTTTTGTTCTTTAATTTGATGGTTTTGCTCTTTGATTTGTTCGTTTGGTTCTTTGATTTGTTGATTTTGTTTGTCTATTTGAAGATTTTGTTCTTCTTTTTGATTTTCTTTTCTCTTAATTCTTCTGTTCAATCTCTTTAAATTGTTTTTCTTTTTCTTTAATTCTCTTTTATCTTTTTCTGTTAACTTTGATTCTTTTTCTTCTATTTCTTCTATTTCGATTTCTAAATTATCCAATTCCTCATAAAGCACATTAAGTTCTTTTTTCATTTCATCCAGTTCTTTTTTCATTTCATCCTGTTCTTCTTCAAGCTTGGTTCTTCTTTGTTCCATTTGTTTACGAACTTGGATCATTTCGTCACGTTCCTTTTCAAGCTTGGTTCTTTTTCTTTCTTCCATTTGTTTTTCTCGTTCACTTTTTTCTTGTTTTGGATTCATGACCAACCGATTGCTTTTTAAAAAATTAAAAAAAACAAAAAAAGAAATAAAGAAAAAAAGACAATAAAAATGAAAGAATAAAAAAATGAAAATCTAAGAAATCACAGAAACCACAGGAATCAAAGAAACCAAAACTTATTGTTTCAGTTTATAGAATTGGAAAAATTGAAAATAAAAGAAAGATATTTAGAAATTTTGTTATTCAAAATTGATTGATTTTAGCAAAACAAAGGAATTAATATTGAACTTGAGTTATTTTATTGAATCACAAGATAGAATACGAAATGTTGTCAAAAATAGAGTTTTTTTTATTTATTGTGATTGATTTAGATGTGAAACATCTAGATCTGTTAATTTAGAATTTTTGAGTGACTAAATTTGTGACTTCTAATTCAAAGAGAGTGAAAAAATTGATTTTTCAAATTATTTTTGAATACCTTTCATCAAACTCTTGGTTTGATAGTTTTTATTTTTGTTAGTTGAAAAATTAAAAGAAAAAAAGAACCTTTAAGCAATATTAAATTGAAAAAATAATTAATATGTTTATTTTTTTTACCTAATTGAGATTCTTTATTTTTAACTCTTGTTTTAATGTTATCAAGTTAATTTTGATTTTAAATTAATTTTTAAATTAGAATTTTTTTTATCATTGTTATTTTAATTAAATTTGAAAAACTAAAAATATTAAAATGATAACAATTGTTTAATGTTATTATTTTGAAATTAATAATATTGAAAAAACCTTTTAAATAATAACATCAATGTACTACATTAACAATTTTTATTTTGAAATATATGGAAATTTCTTATCTTAAATGATTTTGTAACATTCGAAAAGTCATTTATTAATAATGAAAATTATTATTATGAAAATAAAAGTTCAATATCTATTTCCCATATCATATTTTTGTAAATTTTAGATTATAAACTTTTCAAACAAAAATCAATAATTTTTAGGTCATTTTTAAAAGAAGAATATTGAAATGAATTAACTTTAAGAAAAGAATAATTTAGAATTTAATAACTATTTTATTCATCATTTGTTAAAAGATTTATTCAAGATGAAAATATGGAAAAAATCAATTTCAAAAAATCGAAAAAATAATAAGACGTTTAACACTTTTCTCATATAGTAAAAGTAAGTATTATTATCTTCAATTATTCTTTTCTGTTATTATTTTATTAAAAATTATTGGTTGATTATAAGATATATAGATATAAATTTAATTACAAAAATAAATTGTTTAGATAAGATTTAAATTGTTTTATTTTTCATTTCTTAAATAAACAAGAATATTTTCAAATAAATAATTGAATGTAGCATTTTATTATTTAAAATATTTTTGATTGTGATTAATTTGATACCAATGTTTTTCTTATGTTATTAAAAAAAACAAGGAAAAAATATCAAATAAAAAAACTTTATCTGGTATCTAAATGGAATTTTCAAAAAAAAAGTGAAAGTTTTACTCTTAAGAGGCTAGTCCTTTAATTAACAGTTATTTTAAACAAATATGGGAGAATAATTTTAATATTTTGTTTTTGGTTGATCCATATTAACTAAATATCAAAGAGTGGAGGCAAGTGGTTTTCTCCGACGAAACCTTCATTGAGTTGAACAGTTAAAGAAAAAAAAAAGTTATATGAAGACCAATTGGTGAACGTAAAAACTTTAAGTATTCAACCTTTCATAAGGGCACCTTTGATTTGTGTTGTATGTTTTGGGGAGCAATAGGATTTAATTATAAATCAAAATTAACCCCAATATAATTTTCATTAAAGAGTCAAAAATATCGAGAAATCATTCGTAAGGTAATTTTCCCTCTTTTTTATAACAATAATAACAAATTTCTTTTTTTTTCAACAAGACAATGCACCAAATCACCTTTCCAATTCAACAAGAAATTTTTATCGAGAGCTTAATAAATCACTACTTGATTGGCCTGCTAAATCACCGGATTTAAATCCAATCGAGAATGTCTGGAACAAAATAAAAGACAACATCCAAATCAATATATGAAATAAAGAGGAATTGATTATTTCTACAAGACTTGCCTGAGAAGAAATTAATCAACCAGAGATAAACAATTTTATTGAAGATATGGAATTGAGATTGTATGATATTAAATTAAAAAAAGAGGACGATAGATTGATTATTAAAAATTGAATTGTAAATTGTTTTTATTTTAGTTTTTCTATTTCCATTTGTTTAAATTTTTTATTTCTTAATTTTGTTCTCTTATTCTCTAAAAAATTGAATTTTATCAAAAAAAACTCTAAAAATAGAGACATTCATTTTACACTTGTGGAGTTTTTAGTTCCTCTTGTTTGTCCTAATTTCGAAATTTTTATTTAAGAATTTTTTAAGAGACTCATAAATATTTTTATCATTTATTAACAATAAGATAAATAATGAATCTTATTGTTTAATAATATTATATATATATATATGTCTTTGGAGACAATTTTAGTATTTTTTTTTTTTGAATTATGTCACAATAAGGATCTTTTTTATGTTTTTTATGTGTTATTTAGGTATCAGAGATAAGTTGTCTGATCGTAGGAATCTTGGATTGAAAAAAAAAATTGTATGGAATTTTTAAAATAAATTTTTTTTTGTGTTGAAGAAATAGGGGTAGAAATTAATAAAAGTCTTTCAAATTGATGATTTGAAATCAATTTTGAAAAACTAAATTTCAATTTAAAGAAAGAAAAAGTCTAATTTGAAAATAATTTACGGTTGGAACCGGGGATAGGGTATCTTTTTTGGAACTGTTTTTTAAAAAATATTTACATGATTGTACAATTTGAGTGACAATTTTCTTTTTTTTGTCTTTTTTTCTTTCTAATTAACATTTTAAATTTTTTCATAAAGTTCAATTTTTTTGTTAATGAAAGAAAATAACTTTTGTAAAAGGAAAATTCTGAAAATTTTCAAAATTAGCTATCTAAAAGAATTATTTATTTACACTTTAAATTCAATTTTATTTGAGTAGATATTGAATAATTTTCACTCTGTACAACTTCAATTTTAACGAATTTCAAGAAACATTTTTAATACTAAAATTAGTTTAACCAAATGAAAATCAAGAATAACCTTATCAGGAACACTAATTGGACCTTTACGAAACATTTCTAAAGATTTAAATTAATAATTTATTTTTATTTTTTATTTTTTATTGGTAAATTTCTAATCCGTTTCAAATTATGAGAAAAAGAACAAAAAAACTTCAGACGAAGAACCGTATATTAGGGTAAATACGTTTTGGTTTCAAAATAAACCAACAAATTTTTCAACTATCTTTCCAAAATTCGAGTAGATCTCTTATGTTAAAAATTAATACCTTTTGAGTGGTTTTTTGGGTTTATTTTAGGTTCAAACTTCTAAACAGAGATTTGTTTATTTCAATTCTTGGTTTTTCTGAAAGCTAAATGAAAATTTTGTTTAATTTATTTTGAAATTAACAGTATTTCAAATAGAAATTTGAGCTAATTGAATTCTCTCAAAATTTTGATCTTGATTGTACATTTTTGAATTGTGTTTCGAATATTTAAACTAATAATACAACATCTAAACTAATTACTTAGTTTTTTTCTCTAAAACAATTTTTTAAAAAAAAATACATTGTATCAGTCATTAAAGACAATTTTTGTTAAATTTAGTAATTTTTTTTAATCATGTAAATGGGTCATCCATCGGGAGAGGGGGTGTATATTTGAAAAACAAATAAAATATAGGTTATTTTATAAACATACCAAGAGCAATTAGATAAGATTATTCTTTCTACTTTTTTTTTTTGTTTAACGATTGAAGTAAATTTCTTTAAATTAAAAGAAAATTATTAAAAGTATTTGCTAATTTTTTTATTATTGATTTTTGAATAATGTTAAATGAGAGATCAATCCCAATTACTATTTGTTGAAAAATAAATGAAACATTTTTATTCCAATATAAATCAATAAAAAATCAAAACAGTGATTTTTATTTAAATTACGAAAGTTTTATAAAAACAATTCAAAAAATATTTCTAAATTGGATTAATGATATTTCTCAAAAAAATATCCATTTTATTAAAAAAGAAATTTATTATTTATTCATAAATCTGGAGATGAAGGAGTTCCACTTAATTATCGACCAATATCAATTAATCAAACGCTCCCAAGATTTTTTCTTAAATTATTATATGCGGGAATCCAAGACTCTTGGGATTTAGTTTCAAAAAACCAATTTGGTTTTAAAAAAAAATTAGATACAAGAATTGCAGTTCTAAATCTATTCAATGAATTTAATAAAAAAAAAAAAAAAATTCAAAAAAGATAACATTTATATTGTTACAATAGATATACAAAAATGCTTTGATTCTATCCATCACTCACTTATTTATTACTCACTAAAAAAATTTATAAAAAATGAAATAGTAATAAATTTTTTACTTGCTAATTATTCAAAAAGAGGGAATGGGAGTGTATCAAGGAGATCCATTATCCCCTTTACTATTTGGATTTATTACTCATTTTCTCTTAGATAAACTCAAACCATTAGCGATACATGTTCAAATGTTTGCAGATGATTTGATACTAATCATGAAAGGATCTCTGATAGAAATAAATTATCAGATTGAAAAAATATATAGAATTATTCGACATTTTGGTATGAATCCAAATGATGATAAAACGAAAAAAACTACCAATCCAAAAGAAATATTATATCTTGGGATTTGGTTAGATAAAAAAAACTCATTTAAAATTTAACCTTGATAAAGTTAAAACCAATTTTAAAAAAATAACTAATATTTTACAACAAAAAGAAATTTACTAATGGATTGAAAATTCATTTTTTTAAAGCGGTCTTACATAGTCAATTGTTATATGGATTAGAAATATTTGATTTGACAAAACAAGATTTCAATGATATAGATGTGTGGATTAATAAAAAAGTAACAAAATTTTTTATTAATAAATCCACACTCTCCTAGACTTATATATAAAACTGAAGCAAAAAATAGATTCAGCAAGAATAACTATATATAAAAGAAGATTTAAACTAATTCAAAATTAACCTTTTTGGGTTTTCATGAAATAGTAAAAAATCTCAAATTCAGAGAACAGAAATTTGAAAATATTAACTGGCAATCAGACACCCTAAAAGAATTAGAATTTGAACTTGAGAAATATCGAATTAAACAACTGGAAAATAGTCCAAGTTGGAAAGTTCATAAATATTTAAAAAATAATTTCTATTCAAAATAATATTAACAAACAACAAAGATACTTAAAATGGAAGGGCTCAACTTCAATCTTAAAACTCAGAAATTTTACAAATTATTTAAATAGATATTCTTATGTCATGAACAAGGACAAATCAAAATACTGTAAATTATGCAAAAAATCAAAAAAAATAGATATCATTGAAGATTTGGATCATTTTCTCTGGAACTGCCCAGCCTATGAAAATAATCGTAAAATCTGGATATCTGAAATAAAAAAATTTAACATCTCTAATATATTAAAAAATAATATTACTATTTTTTGATATTATTAGAAAAAGAGATTCATTGTATTTATTAGCCTTAATAGGTAATAAATTTATTTTTGAGTCTTTAACAAAATTCCTAAATCATAATTTAGGAATTCGGGCAAATAAGAGGAATTAAAAACTCCTCCGTTAAATAATAAAAAAAAAATAATAATAATTTTTTCCTAACAATTTGAAAATTTTTACTTTTTAATTAGGATTTTAATTTCAGATAAAATTTGATTTTTTCAAAAAAAAAAAATCCAAAAAGATATTATTTATTTATATGGTTGTTCCCTTAAAAATTTCAAATAAATTTTTTTATACCAAATATGAATTGAAATGTTCAAAGGATCTGTAAACAATGCCTTTCAATTGTTTGAAATAAAAAAAAAAAAATTCAAATTAAAATGTCAATAAACAGGTTTTCAAACTTAAATCGAAAGGTTTTGGAGACATTTACTCTAAAAAATGATAAATGTACTCCATTGTGATTCTTTTTAAATCCGATTTTTTTCTTTTTTTCTATCACTAACTGATGTTATTTTGTCATCGAGATCTTTATTCAAATAATAACCTTTTACCATGATTTTACTTAATTTTAGAGAAAAATACTATTTTAATTATTTTCGTAATATATTGGAAAGATGAGAAATTTGGATTTTAACAAATCAACACAGAATAAATAATTGTTTCTTTGATTGGTAAAAAATCATTCATTTCTTCAATCTAAACCACATTTATAAAAAATGTTAAAATTAAGATCTTGACAAAATTGAATTTGTTTTTTTTTTTTTTTTTTTTTGAATTCCATTTTTCAGTATATGAGTTGTTTCTCGTTCAACTTTAAGTGATAAAAATCTATGCAATGAAAGATTTAATATAACCATTTCTTAAAAAAAAATTATCAAATGGAAAAAAATTGTCAAATTATTTTAATTGTGAGATAGTAGTAAAATTGAAAACTTTCCGAGATTTTTCTATTTATTTTTTCCTTCATTTAAAAACAAAAACAAAATCCAAAAATTTAGATTGTTTATTAGAATGGAAATAGAATTCAAAACATGATATTAAACCCAAATTTAACCACCTTTAATTTTCAAAATTCCAGATTTAATAGTAAAACTTAGTAAAAACGACTTTTTTTGAAATTTTGTTGCTATGATTACTCCATTAATGTGAAATTAGCATTAAGGGTTTAAGAGTTGCAAATGTTTGAGTTTGTGTAATTTCGATCAAATGTAGCTTTATTGATCAGTAAAAAAATAGAAGAAAAATATAGGATTAATTTTCAATTTTACTACTATCTCACAATTAAAATAATTTGACAATTTTTTTCCATTTGACAATTTTTTTTACGGACTGGTAAAATTAATTTTTTTTTTTTTCATCTGGTTCATTTTTTTTTTTTTTTTTTCCAAGATCAAATATTTTTATAGATTCATTTATCTCAAATCTTGGTAATCTTCAACACAAATAACCTTTTATTTTATTTTTACCAATAAACAAGTAATTTTTGAAAAAAAAAATCTTTTATCAAGTTTGGAAAATCC
Organism: Anaeramoeba flamelloides; assembly: GCA_027625915.1. Classification (NCBI taxonomy): domain Eukaryota; family Anaeramoebidae; genus Anaeramoeba; species Anaeramoeba flamelloides. The sequence goes on along the minus strand of JANTQA010000024.1, from coordinate 69,766 downwards.
TTATTTTGCTCCGATTAAAACTCCTAATAGAACCTGAAAAATAAATTTAATTTCAATTACATATGAATTTATTAAAATAAAAAAAATACAGAAATCACAGAAAGCAAAAATATTCAAGTTTACAATATTTAGAAAATCTACGATTTCTTCTACATCTTTAATCATTAATTTAAAATTCCTAAAGAATCTAAATTACAGAATTGACTAATTAGAAATAAAAAAACAAAAAGTGGGCAAACTTAATATATGAATGTATGCGATCCTTTTTCCAAAATGAAAAAAACACGAAAAACGATTGTCTGTTTTTCAAATATAAATATAAAGATATCAAAAAGATCATGGTATTTTTTTTTTATGTTTTAAAAATTTGGTTTTTTCTTTTTTTTTATCTTGTTAAAAGAGCAACAAGAAATATGTTTTTAAAAAAAACTAAATTTATTTTTTCCTTTTTGTAACTCCAGTTCAAATTTATATTCGTTACAATATGTAATAATCCTTGTTCTTTTCAAATTTTGGTGATCTTGATTCTGTTTTATTTATCAAGAGATTTTTTAGGGGAATTCGTAGTAGTCCAAAAGACAAAATTTTCCAAGCAATTTTTCTTTCATTTCAAACAAGATTAGTTTGGTAATTTGAGAAGAGATTCCAAAAGAACTCTGATCTTTTGTTCTCATTGACTTTCCGTAATGAGGTTTGAATACATACAAATATTCTAACTTTGGTTTTTTGTTTCTTGATTTAAACCATTTCATTTCTGGAAAACATTTATTTGGAATTTACTCTCTTGTGTTTCTGAGGGTAACTTCGAAATATAGAATTTATTTTAAGAATAATGTTTTTGATCTGAAATTTTAAATTCTGTGATTACAATAACAATTCCTAAAATTGAAAAGGAAAGAATAGATTTTTCAAATTGATCTATTAAAGAAAAATTAAAATTCAAAGTCGATCAAATAGATTTTCCCTTGATATTATTTTAATATTTCTTGTTAAGTTTTTTATGGATATTTTTCTGTTTCTTTTATTCTCCCAATAGACAAAATATTTAATATTTGATAAAAATGTACAAAAAAAATTGTAATGTTAATGAAAAATTTAAAGGACGATACCACTATTCTATTTGAGTTTTACCCATTGATAGATCTATTTTTCTCATTCTATATTTATGAACAATGAAAAACAAATTAAAAAAATAAAAAAAAAAAAAATAGAAAGAGACAGAGAGTATGTCAAAAATGAAAAAAAAAAACTCAAGTATAAAAAGTGGAAAAATTCAAAATATTAATTCAGATAATTTTATGAAAATAAAAAGATAGATAAATATTTGTTGATATTTAATAATTTCTAATAACTAATAAATAAATAAAAATAAAAACAATAAATTAATTAATCAATTAAAACAAATAAAAAATAAGTTTATCAAAATAAATTAAAAAAAAAAAAAAAAAAAAAAAAAAAAAAAAAAAGATCAAACTTATTCAAAAAATATCCATTTTAAATTTTATTTCTTCTTCTTTTTATCAACAATTTTAATCTCTTGTAATCCAAAATCTTTAATAATATTCCGATGTAATGATTTTTGTAAACAAAGATAGGATTTATTAGAATAAAAATCTTTTTCAAACGAATTTCTTTCAGTTTCATTTAATAATTTTTTATAGCGTTTTAATTTTTTAATTTTATCCTTGTTTAATCCCATAAAAAATAAAATTAATTTTTCTAAATCTTTCAAATCTTCGAACCCCATGCGCTTGATATCAGAATAAAGTTCTAATAAATTTTTGTTTGAAATTTTCGGAATAAAGATATCAGCAATAGCTATTTGGCAAAATGCGATCAATGTCTGTTGAGAAACATTGATGGCTAACAGTAATAAATCTACACAATGTTGATAATTTTTAAATTTGATTTTGTTTGTGTATAAAAAGCTATTTAAATCAGAAAAGAGTTGGGGTTTCATCGAAATATCGACATATATTTCTCTTGTATTGTTCCTCTTCCTGTTGTATGTGTTTGAAAGTTGCTTTTGGAACTCTGATTTGAAATAATTTGTTCTGGCTATCAATAAGGATTTGTTTGCCATGATTTTCTTCTTTTTTTGATGATATTTAATCGTTAAAATCACATTATTAGATTTTTTTTGATTCTTATATTGACTTTCAAAGCATTTGAATAACTTTGGTGATTCCAATTCAATTAATTTTTTAATCTTTTGATCATTTTTTTTGATAACCTGTTGATCTGTTGTCGTAAATTTCTCATTTAAATATTCACATATTTTTAATAAGTTTTCATTTTCAAATTGCTTTGCCAAATCTTTCAATTCAAACAAACTATCCGCATCAAGGCTTAAAAGTGATTCTAATTGTTCGCAATACAAATATTTGATATATAAAACAAAGGAAGAAAAGCTTAATAACTTCATTTGATACTTTCCATCCCCCAAATATTTGATCCCAAGTTTCCTTTCGATTTCTTTTGAATTCGTTTTTTTATTTAAGATTTTTTGAAAAATTGGGCACCTCCCACTTAAGATGATTTCATGTGCATTAATTATGTGTCTACAGTTTGGAGTATGATTTCTTTTTTCTTCATTTTTTTCTTTTTCTTTTTCTTTTTCTTTTTCTTTTTCTTTTATTTCTTTTTCTTTTCTTTTTCCTTTTCCTTTTCCTTTTTCATTTTTTTGGGTTGTTGGTTTTAGCTTGTTTGTTTTCGTAAAATTTTCTTTTTCCTTTTTAATTTCTTTTTCAGAACTGTCTTCTTCATTACTACTATTGCTATATGATGAAATATCACCATCACTTTCACTACCACTTCCACTTCCAGATTGGTCCTTCACCCAAAGTAAATGGATATCTGCTCCATAAATTTTTGGAAATTCTTTTTCTAATTCATCTTTAGGATCAATCGATAATAATTGAATGATTTCTTTGGTGTAGCGTGTAGACATCTTGGTCAATTGGATAGGTTGTAGAACAGAGATTTTTTTTTTTTTGAAAAACCCACCTAAAGAAGACTTCTTCTTCTTTGTTATGTATGGAGTGATCACAGCTCGAATTGCTTCATCAAAAACAGCTTTCAAGTTCTTTTGAGTTTTAGCTGAATTTTCAATGTATCTAATGGCTCCAATTTTGTCTGCCATTTGCAATCCTTGTTCATACGTTACTGGGGATTCATTTCTTTCTTGAAGTCTTTGGATTGTGGTTTGATCGTCTCGAAGATCCAATTTGTTTCCGATTAAGAGAAATGGTGTACCGGGGCAATGCTGAGAAATTTCTGGTACCCATTTGTTTTCCACATTTTCTAACGAAGATGGATTGCTGATATCAAAACACGCCAAAAATACATTTGTTTCTGGATAGGATAAAGGTCTTAGTCGATCATAATCTTCATTTCTTTTTTTAAGGTGAAATTTTTATTTTTATTTTTATTTTTTGTTTTTGTTTTTGTTTTTGTTTTTGTTTTGATGAGTTTTTCTTTGTTTTTAATTTTGGGTTGATCATTATTTTTCAATACAAAACAACCAAAAGTAAATTTTCCTTTATTTCTTGTTTTTGACAAGAAAGAAAAAAAAAAAATAATTAAGACAAACAAGAGGATGTGATTAACAATTTTTTGTGTTTTTTTTTTATTTTATGAGTTATTATCTTTACCCAGCAGTATCCCAAAGTCCCAAATTGGTTGGTTCTCCATCAACCATTACATTGGCTGAATAGTTATCAAAGACTCTTGGAGTCCATTCAGTAGGAAAGGAATTTGTTGTGTAACTAATTAATAAACATGTTTTACCAACAGCCCCATCTCCAACAACTACACACTTGATTGAACTCATTTTTTTTGTACTTAAATTGTATTTACTCGTAATTAGTATGCTTGTGAAGAAAATCAGTTTTTTTGAATAAAAAAAAAATGATTATTTCAGATTCGAAAAAAATATTTTTCTCTTTTCTTATTCTCTTTTTTATCAAACATTTCAAATTTAATTTGGTTCACTTTGAAATGTGTTTATGGAATTTGTGATAATATATTTTTCACTTACTTCATCTGTTTTGTACTACAATTTAGTATTTCAATTTTAGATAAATACATTTGAGTTCAGATGTATATTGTAAAAAAATCAGTGTTTTTCAATTTGGGAGAACAATAAAGAGTTATATATTGATTACAAAGTTCAGGAAAAATAAAATTAAAAACACTTGATTCTTTCTAGAGACCAAAACCGATCTTATTCAAAAAATTTGCTTTGAAAAAAGGTATATTTTGATGGGTTTTAAAAAAAATTTGAATTATTCAAACCATCACTTTTTTCAAAGCAAATTTTTGTTAGAAGATTGTTTAGCTAAAAAATAAAATCAAACATTTAAATATCCATTCCCAATGGTTTGGGATGAGTCTCAAACTCTTTATTGTTCTCTAAAATTGAAAAAAATTGATTTTTTTTCCAATATACATCTGAACTCATGTGTATACTTAAACATTCAATTATTGAAGAAAAATTTTTCAAGAAGAGTCATTTATACACTTCCTTTAGAAGTTACATTATAGAAATTTTTTTAATTTATAAATGAACCCATAAAGCTTCTTCAAGACATATACGCTAATAAAATTTTTTTAAAATTCGCTAATTTTTCGCTTTTTCATATTTGCACATTGACAAAAAACACTTATATTCTCAAATCAATCTTTGATCAAAAATTATTTTTAAATATATGAGCTATTATACTGATCACAAATTCAAATTTCCAGGATACATCAAGAAAATTTTTCAAATGTTATTATTCAATAAAAATTTAGAAATTAGCGCTTTGTCTTATGTTTTTTTTATTTATCAAAATTTATAACAATTACCTACACAGTGTAGCTTAGTTTACCAAAATTCAAAAGAATTGAGTAAAATTAAAAAATATGGAAAACCAAGACACCTATAAGAGGATCATTTGATTTCTCCCATCAATCAATAAAAAAAACAATTTTCTAAAATAATTGATTTTATTTTTAAATTATCGTTTTTAATTTCATTTTTATTTTCATTTTCGTTTTTGTTTTCATTGTTTTATTCATTCTTTTGGTTCTGAGATTAATATAAAGTTTATTTTTTTATTCTATATGGATTTTTCATTTTCATTATTGTTCATGAATTTTTCATTTAATTATGAAAATCATTTAAGAATTTTTCATTTGAAAAAAATATATTTTGATAAATTTTTCATTTTTTGTTTTTGTTTTTTTCAAATTTCTTTTAATTTTGTTTTTTTCTTCTTGATTTCCTTTCTCTTATTAATTTTTCAAGATTTTTTCATTTTCATTTTTCTTGATTTTTTCTGTTTCTTTTTCAATATTACTTGCTTTTTCTTCTTAGATTTCTGTGATTTCTTTTTCAAAATAATTATTTATTTCTTTTTTTTTATCTGGATATTAATTTGATCATTCTTCTTCTTTGATTTCTTTGATTCAAGCTCTTTGATTGCTTTTGAAAAATATTGAATAATTTGAAAATTTCAAGAATTATTTCCTTTTCTTCAAAATTGAAACAAACAGGACAATTTAAACATTTTAAAAAGAATTTTTTTTGTTCAGAACTTGTTTCATTTTGGAATCCGTTTTCAATTGTTTTCCATTCTTGTCCAATTCTCATCAAGATGATTTCTTCTTCTGAAATTAATCTATTGGGGAAATCATTTGATGTTTTCTTATAATTAAAAATGGAAGAAGAAGAAGAAGAAGAAGAAGAAATAAATTGATTAAAATAATTTTCAAAATCTTGGATCAAAATTTGATTTGGATTTAGCAAATCAATTGCATTTTTTCATGTTAATGAATTTTTCAAATAACATAAAAAATTTCTTTTTGAAATGATTTTAATGATCTGTTTTTTCATTATTGGTAAAAAATAAATAAAAGATAATTTCTGTTTGATTATTCATAATGGCAGTATGGAATATTGTGTTTTCTTCTTTGAATTTTGCCTTTCTATTTCTTTGTGCTTTTTCATTTTCGTTAAATAGTCTGAATAGATTGGTCTATTAAGGGTATTTTTTCAATTTGAATTAATTCGAAGAATAATTCTAAATTGCCTTCTTTGACTGGATTAATTAATTTTATTTGTAAATTGACATTTCTTTGGACTAAATTTTGGATTTTAATGAGATTTTCCTATTGATCTTAGTTCTCTGAAGATGTAAACCAATAAAAGATTTATTAACTTTTCAGGATTTTATAAATTCTATCATTTGTTTTTTTTTCCCTTCTTTATTTGATTCTAATTCCAATGATCCAATTTCTCCATTTGAATCCAAGAAAGATCCAATTCAGTAAGGGTTTGGTTGATTAAATAAAGCTTGGCTGAGGTATTTGTTTCTGTTCCAATTTGATTCTTAGAAAGAATCATTACCGTAAGGTTTTGATTGATAGTGAGAGCCTGGTCTAGATGTTTGGTTCCTTTGTTTCCAAATTTTTGAAGAAGAAAGATCCAATTTAGGAAAGTGTTTGGTTTACCTTTCGAGCTATGCGTTTAAAGTTTTACCTCTTTATATCTCATTCAGACCAGGAGTTAGCTACACGACACATACAATTTGTCCGAAAAAAAATACTTATCAAATCTAAAAAAAATTTAATATATTTATTAACTTTGATTTTTCTTAATTAAAAAAATATATAAATTTGTTTTGATAAGAATATCTTAGTGACTTTGATATCAACCGATTTAGAAATAAATGAGGAATTTGTTATCAAGTTTAAAACAAAAATAAAAATTTCAGATTTTCACAGACTATTAACCTAGTCTAGGTACCATTTTTGTTAAATTGTTTTGAGTCTTTATTATTTGTGTTTCATTTTTAGAGACATTTAAAATAAAAATTAAAAGGATAAAAAATAAATGTTGTATTTAAAAATTTTGTATGATAAATTCGCTAACAATAGCTATTTTGATCAATATTTGTCAAATTATTAAAAGATTCTAATATCAATTTTTTGATTGTTTCATCATATTAATACCAATAACTCTTTCGAAAATTAATTAAAAAATATTCATTCTTCAGTTTTTTTATTTTATCATTTAAAATTTTTCATTTTTTCAAAAATAGTATTTTCCAATGAATTCAAAAAATCAAAAGAAGTTGTAAAAAAAAATTATTTAAAAAGATACTTGTGGTTGTTGTGAAAGAAGGAATTTGTATAATTTCAGAAATAGTACTAAGGGTTCATATATAGGTTAACACCCCAAAAATAATTATTCATAAAAAATTTGTTCAAAATATTCTAAAAGAAATTAGGAAAAAGTCACTAGTACCATCTTGTTCCATTTTTTTTTTGGTATTAAAAAATTAATATCTAATAAAAATCTCTTCTAATATCAATTGTAAAAATTCACACCAATTCTCTGAATATATTTTTTTTTTTTTTTTTGTTTTTTGTTTTTTTTCTTTTTTGTTATTTTAAAAGTCAAAACAAAGAAAAAATTATCATGAAAAAAAATTCGTAAAAAAAAAAAAATTTAAATTCAGATTATTATATCTCAATGGGGGTTCTAAACCCCTAAACAAGTCTCGAATTAATACTTCCTTTTGATTACACTCCGAAATGAAATTAACCAATACAAGATTTCTGATAAAAACCCAGATTAATAATATCTCTACATAAAAGAATTTTAAAAGTTTCCCAAAAAAAAATTTATATTTCCATATTATTGAAAATTGGCAACAAATTCACTATTTATTGATATTTAAAGATGAATTTAAAAAGTTCTATAAATGAATACGCTAAATACATAAAAAAAAAATATTTTAATAACATCTATAAAAAATATTTGGAACAAAATTAACACAAATATTTTATTTATTTAATCAAATATTCTTAAAAACGGTTTTAGAATGTGTTAATAATTAATATTAAAAATCAACTCGTAAAATAATTTTATTTTTGATTGAAATAACATTTTAAATTACAATTATTTTCAAGAAAGTGCAATCAAAGTGTTTGAAACTGTACCAAACAACAAACATTCACAATGATTCAATTTTCAACATGAAATTAAAAGAAAAATATTTAAATGCAAAACAAAGTCTTTACACTTGAAACTTTAACGTAATTTTCTTTCTTCTTCTTTTTCTTCTTCTTCTTTTTCATTTTTTTTTTTTTTCATTATCGATTTAATTGTTAGTATTATTGGATACAGACAATTCAATATCTTGACTTCCACTCATTATAATGTCATCTGATTTATTTTCTTCAATATCAATATTTATATTGCTTTTCTTCCTTCTTGAAGAATTAGAAAGTGAATTGTTTTTTTTCTTAAAAATAATTATAAAAATAATAATTATTATTATTAAAATTAACCCATTTACTGTATAACCAATTATTATTCCTGTACTAATCTCATTTTTGTCATCAGTAGTATTATTGGTATCTGTATCATTATTGTTATCATTATCATTATCATCATCTGTATCTGTATCTGTGCTACTTTTTTTAACAACTCTCAAATTAAATTCATTAAATGAATCCAATAAATCATCTGATGCTTTGATTTTGATTATATGATTGCCTTCATTTGCAGATTCGACATCAAAGATGAATTTTCTTTTACTTTCAATAAATTTGATCCAACAGGGTAAATAATCTTCAATTCCATTGAAATATACTGTATAACTTAATTCATCATTATTTGGATCAATAAAAGTATCTTCATCGAAAATGAATATATATATATCATCATTGCCATCATCATCTGAATCGTCTTCATTTAGTTCAATATCATCAATTGGTTTATTTAAATAAGGAGAATCATTTTTGAGTTCAAAATTGAAAGATTGACTGATATTTAAATTGCAATAATCAATTGCATAAACTTTGATTGTATAATTTCCCATATCAGTTCTTGTTGATTGATAATCTTCATTGATTGTGAATGTTCTGGTATTTTCATTAAAAATCAACCATTCAGGTAAATCTTGTTCTTCTTCTTCTTCTTCTCCTTGATCATTGTTATCAACAACTACTAATTTGGCATCATAATTTAAATCTAATTCACTTTCTTGGTTATCAGAAAAACTATCTTGAGGGATTTGAAATTGATAATCTGAATAATCATCAAGGCCATAACTTAAAACTTGGTCTGGAATTGTTTGATTGATTTCAGGTTCGGGATTGGATAAAGTAAAATTTTGGCTTACTTGTTCATTGCATTGATTGATGGCAAAGATTTCAATTTCCCAATTTTGACAACTATCTTCAATTGAGACACTTCCTGAAAATTGTCTGTTATTGGAATCAAAATTCAATCCATCGGGTAAATCATTGCCATTGGAAAGTTTGGCTTCATAAATTAAATTAAGACTAAAATTACCTGGTTCATTTGGATTTTGAAAGCTATCACTTGAAAATTGGAAATTAAATTGATTATTTTTTTCAAAATATTGTGTTTGAGGAATTTGTTCATTGATTTCAGGATTTTCACTAATTTTATAATGTTGGGCAAAAATTCCATTCATTGAGCCATCTTGTCCATAACTTTCCCATGCAATAACAAAATCTTCATTATTTTCTCCAATTGAAGCAATTGATGGAGTTTCTTGGTGGTTATCTGTATAGGTATTTACTTGAAACTCATTGCCAATTTTGGAGCCATCACTTGAATCATAGATTTGGGCAATCACAGCATAATCTGATCCATCTTGGCCATTGCTTGTCCATGAAATAACAAATTTTTCATTATTAGTACCAATTGAAGAGATACTTGGATCTGATTGGTGACTATCTGTATAATTATTAACTTGGAATTCATTGCCTATTTTGGAGCCATCACTTGAATCATAGATCTGAGCAAAAATTCCATATGCCGAGCCGTCTTGGTCATAACTTTCCCAGGCAATCAAAAACTTTTCATTGTTGTTCCCAATTGAAGCGATCATTGGATCTGATTGTGTATTATCTGTAGAATTATTTACCAGGAATTCATTGCCAATTTTGGAGCCATCACTTGAATTAAAGATTTGAGAAAAGATCCCATAAGATGAGCCATCTTGGGCAGAGCTTTGCCAAGTAATCACAAATTTTTCGTTATTGGTTCCAATTGAAGTGATACTTGGACGGAATTGATGAGAATCTGTATAATTATTAACTTGGAACTCATTACCAATTTTGGATCCATCACTGGAATCAAAGATCTGAGAAAAGATTCCATAACCTGAGCCATCTTGGACATAGCTTGTCCAAGCAATCACAAATTTCTCTTTATTGGTTCCAATTGGGGCAACACTTGGATCTGATTGGTGATTATCTGTATAATTATTAACTTGGAATTCATTACCAATTTTAGATCCATCACTGGAATCAAAGATCTGAGCAAAGACTCCATACCCACCTGAGTCATCTTGTCCATAGCTTTCCCAGGCAATCACAAACTTTTCATTATTGGTTCCAATTGAAGTGATTCTTGGATCTGATTGGTCATTATCTGTATAATTATTAACCAGGAATTCATTTCCAATTTTGGAACCATCACTAGAATTAAAGATTTGAGCAAAGACTCCATAATCATCTTGCTCAAGGTTTTGAATATTTTGGTTTTGGTTTTGTTGTTTTTTTTTCGAAGAAGAAGTCATCCTTTTAGGTCCACCTGATGAAGTTGACCAAACAATGACATATTTTTCATTCTTGGAGCCAATTGATGCAATTTGTACGTGTGATTGATCTTCTGAAGTTATGTTGTTGACTTGATATTCATCATAAAATTCAACATAGGGACATTCAATTTCTTGAGTTGTTGATGTTGCTTTGGGTAGAAATGAAATTGAAATTAAAATTAAGAAAGGAACAAAGATAAGTACTTTAGAATAGGATAATTTATTCATATTTGATAAGTAGAAATTTAAAAAAAAGCAAAAAGTATTTTGAAAAAAAAATGAAAAAATATAAAAAAACAAATTTATTTTTTCAAAATAATTTGTTTAATTAAATGCAAAAAACAAAATAAAATTTAAACTTGAAGAAAGAGGAAATCAAGGAAAGAGGGTTTATGAATCTTTAAACAAATTTAAAAAGGGTTTAATTTGAGAAATTTAGAATTTTTGAAAATTTTGATGAATAAACGAAAATTTGTTTGAGAAAATTTTTAAAAACAATTTAAATAACTAAAAAAGAGGAATCAATTTTTGATAATACCGAGAAAATTATTTGTTTGTTTTTATTAGGTTTTTTCTTCATAAATCGATCAAAATTTTCATTAAACTTTCAAAAATTTGTTTACTGGTATTTGAATAATAAATGGGATTTTTTTTTTACTTCCTTTTTAATTTCTCTTTTTTAAGAGAACATAGATCGAGAACCTCTTTCTTTAAGAACTATATTTATAAAAAAAAAATATGGAAAAGGAAGTGAAAATTCTTTCCCATTTAGAATTCAAATACCAGTAGTTCTCTTTAAGTAAAAAATTAATCCTTTTGAGTGGTTCGTTGGTAATTTTATGTTGGATCTTCGAAACAGAGATTTTTTTGTCAATTCTTGTTTTTTGGAAAGCTAAACGAAAATTTTGTTTAATTTATTTTGAAATTAATAGTATTAGGTTTTTTCTTTTTTTTTTTTGAATATTTTTCAAAAACTTAAAACTTGTTTTAATTTCGAAATGAAAATACTTTTCAAAAAGTTTAAAAATCATTTTTTTTTTTATTGGAAAAGGGTAAAAATCATCGTGTGTTTTGAAATTATGTTGAGTTTAAAAAAAATAGAAACAATGCGGAAAAAGAAAATTTTCCCCCTTTTCCAAGACAATTTTTACGAGTTTGAAAAGCTCGCTGTTCAATTTAAAACAAGAAAATTTCGAAAACTCTAAGGTTACTATTTTTGGAGCAAAAATATTAGTAAAAATTTATGATATTTTATTAGGTATGTTTAACATTTTTGGATTTTTTTACTACTTAAGTTTTAAATGATCTTGACAAATCGAAATTAATAGTATCTTATATAATATTACCATCCAAGTCTTTAATATTGAGATGAAGAAATTAGATTTTCAAAAAAATAATGAAAAAGAAAAAATTTGATTTTGTGAATTCTGGCAAATGAAATTAAAAAAAAAAAAGCAAAATTTCAATATAATTGCAAAATCAAAAATTCAATTTTATTTGTGTCAATTTAGCAAATACTAGATTATGAATTTTTTTTTTTGGAAACATTTTTTAAAAATTAAATTTTAAAGATCTTTTTTATAAGTTGGTCTTAATTGGAGATTTATTGAAAATTAAATTCATTTGGGTTTTAAATTTTCGCATTTTGTCGAAAAAAAGGAATTTTCAATTATTGAAAATTATTTTTTGAAGAATAAAAAATCAATTTTGTGAACTGAAAAAAAAAAATAAATAAAAGCTGTAAGGCTCTAAAAAATATTAAAATCAAATGATTGAGAATGTTACAATCTTCCAAAAATAAATTTTACCCCTTCTTGTTTCTCAGTAAATAATTAACAGTAAATATAATTTCTTCAACTTTTGCAAATAACTGAGGCTTACTATTATTGATTTTTTTTCTAAAACTAGACTTTATAAGATAGATTTGTTAAACTCTCGAGTGTTTTTTAAAGTTTTTAATTTGTATTTGGGAACTTAAACTCAATTCTGAGTTAAAATTAGAGGGAAAAAAAAACCTGAAACGCACCTATTTAGTTGAGAATAAATTATGATTTTTCTATTGAAAATTAGTTCTCAAAATATTAATTTTACAAAATAATTTTGGAGAAATTATCGTTTGACAGATGTGTTGACTTTTTATCCTTAAACTTTCAATCCATTTTTCTAATAAATATATAAATTATTAGGAAACCATTACTCATTCTAAACTGATTATCTTTTACATATTCAGACATATCCTAATTTTTAATCTTTTGGTTATTGTGGAAATGAACGAAACACAAAACTTCTTTACCTATTGGTTTACTTATTGTAAAATATAAAAATATTTAATTTTAATTATCTCTTAGAAAAATACTGTTTGTTTTGTTTTACAATAAATAATATTTTTATTCGACCAAGCAAGAATTTTGACATGGAGTTTGTAGAGGAACACAAAAGTAAATATGAAAATCTTAAAAAATAAGAGTTTTCATGATGATTGAAATAAATAGAATAGTTTCAGATATGGGCCACAAATATTTAATAGATAATTAGAAACTTGTTCAAATCCATAAAATAAAAAGAATAATTATTTAAATATGGGTTGGTAAATAGAGATATTTTGTTTTAACTAAGAAAAAAAATTAAAAATCAAAAAAAAGTAATTTGCAAAGTCATTTTAATCACAAAATCATGATAAACAATAAAATAAAATCAAGTATTTACTTATAAATGACTAATTTGTGGACCTTTTCTGAAAGTATTCTATTTATCTCAAAAATCACAAAAACTCTTATTTTTTAAGATTTTCCTATTTAACTCTTGTTGAGAATATTTTAGTATAAAATGACAATTAAAAATGTGGAATTTTTTACTGTAACATCCCCCCTTTGGCAATTTCTTTATTGAAAATCACCTATCATTATTTATACGATTGATAATAAAAAAAAGCTAAAAATATAAAAATAAAACTTAATAAGAATTTTAAGACTGTCAATGTTTTTTTTTCAAGAAATTTTTTTAATGTAATTTATCAATAACAAAAATGTAAATTGAAAAATAATTTTTTTGCAAAATATAGAGAATTATGGCAAATTATTTTTCCTAAACCATCAAAAATACTCTAAATATTTGATTTTTTAAATTTAGAGTATTCTATCTTCTACATTTTAGAAGATATTTCCCAATTTCATTTTTATAAAAAAAAAAAAAAAATAATTTTTTATTTTCGAAATTTTTATTTTTTTTATTTGTGCAAATTTAGATAAAAATATATTTTTTTAGAAATTTTTAAATTGTTCTCACTTATGTAAAATTTGATAAAAAAATTATTTTTGGTAAAATTTTAGGCCCAAGGCCAAAAAATAAAAAATAATTTTTTTAAATGTTTTTTTGTAAAAATATTTATAAAAAAATTTTTTTTTGTCATATATATTTTAAATAATAAAAAAATAAAAAAAAAATACTTATATATCATTTTAAAAATATAAAATAATTTATATTTAATTAAAAAATTATTTTTTTTTATATTTTAATTATAATTATATAGTCTTTTTTGAAGATATTGGTTTCATATATATTTAAAAAAATTATTCTAAAAATATCAAAAATAAAAATATTATCAACAAATTTTATATAGAAAAATGTACAACTAGTTTATTTGAATCTATTTTATAAAAAGAATTTTTATATAAAAAATATACATTTTCAAAAATTATATTTTGGCTATTTTTTTTAATTTATCATTTTTTTAACAAAATATATAAAAAATTTTTTTATAATTTTTTATTTAGAATAATTTTTTAAAAAATAGTAGAAAAAAAAATATTTTATTAAAAAATCTTTACACAAGTGTAAATTGAGATGTCTTAAAAAATATATTTTTTTCCGGAAAAATGAATGATTAAGATAAATAGAAGTGCAATTTTTTTGATCCGGAATTTTGTAATGAAAAAAGATTTGAAAAACTTATTTTCAAATCAAGAACAACTTTCATTCCAGAATATAAAAAGAATTTCAGTTTTTTTGGAAGGGCGAAAAAATAAAAAAAAATTTATCATACAGAAAAACTGTAATTCTTTTGTTAAATGGGGGAAATCTTGTTCTTAATTTGAAATTAAAATATCTTATTTGATTGGGCAAAACAAAATTCCGGATCAAAACAATTGCACTTCTATTTATCTTAATCATTCATTTTTCCGGAAAAAAATCTATTTTTTAAAGAAATTTCAATTTATAATTGTGTTTTTTATTTCATTTCCAAATAAAAACGATAAATATTTCTAAAATACTAATAAGAAATAAAAAATTACCCAAAAACAAAATAATAATTGTAATTCTTGTGTTTGTAAGGTGAAATTTACAGTAAAGAAATTATTAACAGTACTTATATTTTGTTTTAAAATACCATTTAATAAAAGAAAATTTCATTTAATAATTAATTTTTTTAAAAAATTTTAGGTTATAATTTTGTTTATTTTAAGTTTTCCGTGTTATTATTTGTTGTAAAAAATTATTTTTGAATTTATTAATCAAAATTGTAAGTTTGTTTTTTCAAAAGTTATTGAAGAAGGGTTATTTATTCTTGTATAGTTTTGATTAAATTTAAAGTTTGAATTATACTTGTTTTTTTATTTATTCTGTTTGCTTTAAATGAAAAATATTTAATGTTTAATTTTCTAACCAAGCTGTGTACATTTACTAGTCAATTAAAAAATGCTAAACTATATATAAATATATATATATATATATATATTTAGAAATAATAAAAGAAATGAAGAAAACAATAATTCAAACAATTGATTTTTGTCATAATAAATTCAAAAGATAAATGAGAAAATTTTCTAAATATGTGCCAAATTATGATATCAGTTATATATTTTGTCAATAAAAATATACTTAATTTGCTAAATTACGAAATATGTACAATTTTTCATAATTTGGCGCATATTTAGAAATTAGTGTCTATTTTGGTAATATTCTTTATAAATTAAGTGATGACTGAAAAATATTGTTTGATATTTTTATTGATTTTTTTAAATCACTATTATTAATTATAATTTCAATTCATTTTTTTTTTTTATAAATGGAAGTTTTTTTTTTTTTTTTGTTAGATAAAATTTTGCTTCTGATTCACAAAATGATAAAAATTATTTCTGATATCAAATTAATTTCAAACTAATGGTTATTAAAAAAATAAAAATTAATATATTGGTTACTTAAGATTATTTTTTGTATATTCCTACAATTTAAAAAAGAAATGACTATATATATATAAAATTTAATAATTTAATAAATTGCTTAATTATTGTTATTATGATATAATTACTCTATTTTGTAATTACTAAATATATAGAAAATTTTCTATATATTTAGTAATTACGTCATTATGTCTTAAATATCTTATTAAATTAGATGTGGTACTCTTTAATACAGTATATATTTTTAAGAATCTTCTCGCAGCAGAACATAGTGGTTAATTTTCATTGTTAGTGTAAAAAAAACCAAATTTTACAAAATAAAATTGAACAATTAAGACAGCAATTGTTATACATGTGTATTTGGAAAATCAAATTGAAGAAAATTTTTATCTCATTTCCACTAGTCTCTCTATTTACACTAAATAGTTCAACTTATTAGAATGAAGATTAATGATAATGAGATAAACTCAAATAATTTATCTTAGTCGAAGAAAACTAAGAGTTGTAATTACTATTTCACTCACTTCTAACAATTCATCAATTAAAAAATAAAAAAGATAAAAGTTAAAGAGTATGTGAAGAGTTTTTCCGATTTAATGATCAAAAGAAAATATTCGAAAGTAGTGTTTAGAATTGATTCTTCTACAAACTAACTGGGGAATGTACTGATAGTTGTATAGGATCTGATACAAACAACTTGATTTGATTTGGATTGGATTATGCCAGATATCTTCGTGTGTTTCCAAAAAATTAAACTTAAAAATTGAGTTGAGGTTGTACTTCATTTCTTGAAAAAAGTTGAGTGTTCAAGAGAAGTGACTGTGCATCTTTTAAATCAAATCTGTCACTTTTTTTCAAAGATGACAAGCATTACCATTGACACGAATCAAAGAATTTCATTTTAAAAAATTGGTTATTGTCCTTTTGAACCATTTTTTATTTTTTATTTTTTAGAAATCACCTCAAAGACTTTTCTTTTATTGTTTTTTCCTTTCCTATTAATGGGCCGAATTCTTCATGCCTTTAATCCAATTAACAACCTCAAATTACTTTTTTCACGACCAAAAACAAATTATATACAAGAACTTGATGGCATCAGAGTGATCACCAATCACCTCTTAATTCTTTACCACATTTTTCTGTTTCTTATGTGGATGTTGCCTTTAGCCCAATTTGAACATTGGTTAAATTGTCTACCTATAAAAATTCTTGTACTGTGTGATATTCCCGTTGATTGGTTTTTTATAATATCTGGTTACCATATTTACCGAAGATTTATCTTTCTTGATGACAAAGAAATGACAGACTCTTATAAAAAAGAAAATGTTAAAATTGAACAAAATGAAGAAGAAAAAGAAGAACAAGAACAAGAACAAGAAGAAAAAGAAAAAGAAAAAGAAAAAGAAAAAGAAAAAGAAAAAGAAAAAGAAGAAACAAAAACAAACCTCAAATTTAATACTTAGGAATGGAGTAAAAATTTAATAATTCGGCGCTGGTTTCGATTGTATCCAATAATTATTGTTTTTATCATCATCAAACTGATCGAAGTAATTCAAAAAGGAGAATTGATCGTAGCGATTCCAAGCCTACTTTCCACGCTATTCTTTTATAATGATTTTTGGGGACTAACTGGTTATCAGCCACTTGGTCATTCATGGTCATCTGCAGCTGAAATGAAAGCCCTTATGATTTTATTATATGTACGAACATTCATCAAAAGATATAAAAACGAATTTAAAATACTTGTAAAATTGATAATTGGCTCGCTAAGTCTTTGCTTTGTTGTTTTTGCCATTACCCCAAATTTACATAGATATCAAAATTTAACTAAATTAATTAATAAAAAAAATGTTCATTTTCTTAAATATAATCAAGAGACAGGATCTTTTGATATTGATTTTGGTGATGATGCAAATGCTGAACAGGAAGCAATACTACATGGGATTTCGAGTTATTTTGGATTTCAGCTTAGATTTCCGGTTTTTATACTCGGTTGTTTAGTCGCATATTTCCAATATAGAACTCAACTTGTTAAAAAATTAAAACAATCTTTTGGGCAAAGATCTTTTTATTTATTATTTGGTATAATTTTATTCTTATTATTTTTTATTATTCGAATAACTGAATGCATTCCTGATACAATAATTGGTTATGAAGATAATAGATTAATAAATATTTTAATAACAACTACTGGTTATTTTCGATTTATACATTCAATTGGGTTTGCAATTATTTTTTTTTATATTTTAAATCATATTGGGTTATTTGGTACAATACTTTCAAAATTTCTTTCATTAAAAATTTGGATACCTTTATCAAATTTATCCTATTCACTTTATATAATGCATGTTATTTCACTTTTTGGCCCGATCATACAATTAATAAAAACTATTCAGGAACCCCCAACCAGATTAAAAAGAGCATTAATGCTGATACCTCAGTGTTTAATTGGAGCTTATTTGGTAGCTTTTATTGTCCATTTGCTAATAATTAAACCTTTTATGAATCTTGCTCCAAAAAAAGTCAAATTTAAACAGTATCGATTAGCTGATGAAAGAAAACCTTCAAAAGAGAAAAAGGAACACTAAAACAAATCAAACAAAACGCAAGACAGAAAAAAAAAAATAAAAATAAAAAAAGAATTCAATGTTTTTTTTTTAATTTTTAGCCTTAATTTTGTTCAATAATATTGGTAATGGTAGATTGGTATTTTGTTCTGAAAAAAATTAAAAAAATATTTTTCAATAATAAAAAAAAAACTCTTTATTGTTATGTTTTGTTTTTGATTTAATTTTATTGATTCCATTGCTATTATCTAAAAAAAAAAAACACAAATGTAAATTGAAATTTCTTAAAAAAAAATTCCGTTTTTTCCCAAAAAAAAAGAATTTTAAAGATAAATAGAAGTACAATTGCTTTGATCCGGAATTTCGCAATGGAAAAAGACTTTAAATATCTTATTTTCAAATTAAGAACAAATTTCATACCAAAATGTTCAAAGAATTACAGTTCTTCTGTTTGGAGGAACGTAAAAAAATTAAAAAAAAAAATTTTTCAAACAAACCAAGTGTAATTCTTTTTACATTTTGAATTGTAACTGATTCTTAATTTTAAAAATTAATAAGTAATTGAATAAACTATGATCAATTTCTGGATCAAAGCAATTTCTCCTCCATTTATCTTGAAAAAGACAAAAAATCTATTTTTTTTTAAGAATTTTCAATTTACAATTGTGAAGTAAACAGTAGAAAAAAGATGTTCATCAAAATTTTTAAAAATCAAAAAGGACTTACCTTTTAATAATACTCTCATCAATCAAAATCAAAAATTGTTTTTCGTTTTATTAAATATTACTCATAAAATTTAAAGAAACCTTTAAAGAAAACTGTATTTAATTATGTTTTCCCTATTCTCAGAAACATACCAGTTGTTTACTAAGATTATATCACCATACTTTTGAGAATTCTCATTTACAAGTCTTGGAAATTCTTACAACAATAAAATTAATATGGATTGTATTTATTATTGAAAGAATTATTTCTTTCTTTCTAGATGTGGAAACTGTTGTTTTTTTCTCTTTGAAAAAAGTTACCTTTGAACAAAATTATTCAAAATATGTGATAAAAATAAATTTTTTTTTTATTAATTTTGGGTTGATTGCAGTATATTATCAATATTTATATTAGTTATCTTAACTTATTGATATCAACTTTAATTGTCATTTTTTTTGAATGTTTTAACAATCCTTATTTCTATAAAAATTTTCCTAATTAGTATATTAATTAACTCGACTTTTACAAAATTTCTTGAGCATTCACAAGTTTTGTTTATTGTAATCATAAATTCACTAAATGTCTATGTTAACAAGAAAAATTTTATTTATTGATTTCAAGTAAAATAACCAAATAACCAAATAGTTTAAAATTTTCAATTTGAATTTATGAAAACAATTAGATTTACCATTATTTAGAAATTAAAATGAATACTTGATTGAAATGCTTGGTCAGAAATTTTCTTTTTTATTTAAATGTTTGAAACAAATCTGAACCATATGTTGAACTTATTAAAGTTTAATAAATCAATTGAGAAATTCCAAATTCCAAAATTACTTTATATTCTTATTTGCAGGTGGTTTTTAATTGTTATGATCTTCAATTTGGCAAAAATCCTCATGTTAATTATTAATGTTTTGTAAAAAATGAAAAAGAAAAAAAGAAAAAAAGTTTATATATATTTTAATTATCCAAATTAAATAAATTAGATTGTAAACAATTATTTAATTTAAATTAAATTTTGTTTTTATTTTTTTTAAATAAATTGGTAAATTACAATGTTTTTCTAATTGGTAATAATCAACTGCATCTATAAGTTCATCATAAATTAATTGTATATCATCATCTTCAGTTAATTGTAGGTCATTAAAATATAGATACTTGACAAAGTGTTGAATTGATTCAATCGATTTTCCAGAATAGTCATTCACTTTCTTGACTATTTCGTCTTGAAGATATTCGAAAAAACCTTGATATAATCCACAATTGACTTGTAAAATGAATTTGTGAACTTTGATTTCATTGAATTTTTCTTTTTCTTCTACATATTCCTTTTCTTCTTCTTCAGTAGTAAGATTTTCATCGTCTTCAAATTCTGTATCTTTAACTTCTTCTTCTTCTTCTTCTTCGTCTTCTTTTGATTTTTCTTTATCTTCATTAGTTTTATCATGATCTTTCACAATTATTGAAAAATCTTTGGAATTTTCATCAAAATAGGCTTTAATCAAATCATCTTGTAAAGTTTTTGTTTTGAAAACTTCCGTTTCTTCTTCCTCTTGAATTCTTAATCCGAGAAAAATTCTTTCTATTTCATTTAATGAAGAAGGTGAATAAAATTTTTTACCATAAATCCATTCTAAAAATTTGAAAGTTTCCCTCCTTGTAAATTTCTTTTCTAAAACTGTTTTGATTTCTTCTGGTTCTTTTGAACACCTTAATTTGATAAGGAATTTATGGACTGGGTAATCAAAGATTTTAAAATTACAAAATTGTGGATTTTTTAAAAATTTGAGATAATTAATTGATGAAGAATAGGTATCTAATTCATTTTCAATATTAATCAGAACTAAATACCTTCCACTTGCTGTAAAAATAAATTTATCATTTAAATCTAAATCCCAACAATCGTTTATATTATCAATATAATACAATAAATCGGTTGTTTCAAGATCCCATATTTTGATTTGTTGATCAAGCCCTCCAGAAAAGAGATAATTCCATTTGATTTTTAAAACCTCTGTTGACTCTTTATGTCCTTCAAATATTGAAACTTGTTGATACGTTTGGGCATCCCAGCTTTTAATTGATCCGTCTGGATACCCCCCCGCTGTGTAAACAAGTCCGTCTCTGCTTACAATATCTTTCACACCAATGTGGTTCTTGGGATTATCATGTTTTAGAAATTTTTTGATCACCTTGTTTGTTTCTGGATCAAGTACTGTAACAGTACCCCTATAAAAACCACCTACAAAGATTTTCCCTGTTTCTTCCTCGAGAACTGCACAATAATTTTTATATTCAGTTGGTATTCGTTTGATTAATTTGGTTGTTTCAAAATGCCAACATAAAATTTCTTTTGAATCTCCAAAGGAATAAATTTGATCCTTATAATCAACAGTATGAGTTACCTCTGATTTAGATCCAACAAATTCCTTTTTTTTTTTTTTTTGTTTTGAGGATCTGTTGCTATTATTTTTTTTTCACACGGACAGATTATTAAGAAATCTGAACATTCTCTTTTTCTTATTTTCGTTTGATAAGTCATCTCTTCTAAATTAAGGGAATATGTTTTGGTATTTTCTTTTTTTAGAAACTTTATTAAGATTTTTTTTGCAATTTTTGTTGTATTGAAGTAGAAATTGAAAGTTGTGTTTTAAATCATTTTATAAGAAGTAAATAGCAAAATTAATTACTGATTTTTTTTTTTTTTTATTTTTCATTTTTTGGGAAGTAAAAAAAAAAAAAATTAAAAAAGGTGGGTTTGTTAAAAAAATTATTCTCTTATTTTACTTCGATTGGTGTTTGATAGTAATTCCCGAAATCATAAAAACTTGTACAATAAACATTTTCTTCATCAACACAGACTGAAGAAATATTTTTTTTAAAATTATTTAAATCAAATGTTTTTTCAATAGTTAATTCTTTTGATATTTTTTGTTTATTTGGATTCATTTGTTGGTGTTTTTTTGCATCAAATTCTTTATTTTTTTCTTTGTTTTATCAATTCGTCTTTTTTCCTTTCAAAAATTTAGGTTCTACGAAAGAAGAACAAAAACTTGAAAAAATGAATAAAAATATTTGATAAACACTACACAATTTCGCTGACTTTTCCAAAGCTTTCATTACTATCCAAATCTTTTAACCCTTTGAAAGTGTTGGAAAGTGTCGTCATGTTTTGAAAAGGGTAAAAGCTTTGGAAAAGTCATGAGATAATTTGCAGTGAATATTTTTCTAAACTAACCAATTAGTGACTTCAAAATTAAAAAGAAGCTAAAAAGAGATCTTGTGTTTCTCATTTTTGAAGTCTAATTCTAAGATTTTTGTGTTTTACATTTGATTTTAAATTTTTTGTTTAAAAATTTGTCTTTAGACAGACATACAAATCAGTTTCTAATGATTTAATTTGGTGTAATTCAAGTAAACACTCCAGAATTTGGATCATTATTGTAAACAAATTGTAATTCAATTGTTATCTTTTGACTAGATCCTGTCTATTTATTTGTTATATTTTCTTTAGTTAAATTTATTTGATTTTTATTATTATTGTTTCCGTCTCAAATCGTTAATTTCAAGGATATAAAATCCAGATATTATTAGAGAAATAATTTATTATTGTAAAGAATTACTTTCGTATTAAACAGAACAACACGACATTTTTCTCAAAAATTATCTTTTGATCATAGTAATTTTTAAATTATATTGAATTGGATATTTAACAGAGTTTGAATATTATCCAATTTTTTATTATAAATTAAAATTTATTCTCTGGGGTTTGTGAAAAAGGAAATTGAAACATAAAATGCTGAAAAATTTCAAAATTCGATTTTTATTCAGAAACTAGAACTTTATAGAAAAATATCTAAGAAAGTTATAAGAAACTGAATTTTTAGATATTGGTTGATCTTAACCAAAAAAAAAAAAGATCTTAAAAAGAATAATATGATAAACTCCAAAATTTTATTTTTTAGATTTCTAAACCAACCTAAGAAACCCAAATGAAAAAAAAAAAAAAAAAAAAAAAAAAAAAACAAGTTACCATTGAAAGAATACACTCTTTTTTTGAACAACCTTCTACAACCAACATCTGGAACCAAAAGAAGAACAAGAACAAAAACTTTTATTAATTAATATTTTGTTAATATTTATTTTTTATTGTAGTAAAAAAAAAAAAAAATGGAAAAACAAATTAAAAACATAAATTTTCTAAAAAATCTATTTCAATAATTGTCTGTTTGTGGTCCAATAAAAATATTCAAAATTAAAGACTTATATAAGTGATAAGAATTTAATTATTAAAATTACAATACACAATTTTCTTTATTTAACATAAAATAAATTATTAGAATGAGATTTATAATGGTTGATGTCATATAATCTTTAAGAATATTCATAGGAAATCTGCAAATTCTCAAAATAAATTTACAATTCTTAACCTTCATTTCATTATTTCATTAAAAGATCGGATGTATTGTTAAAGATTTAATTTTAAATAACAATTATATTGAAAAGTCTTTTATATAACTTTTTAAGACTTGTAATAAATATACTTTCAATTTCATTTTTCATAAATTTCAGATAATAAATTTTGATTGATCATAAAAAAATTGGATAATATTCAAACTCTGTTAAATAACCAATTCAATATAATTTAAAAACTAAACTTAATTCCAAAAATTTACACACTAAAAAAAAAAAATTACATTATTAAAAATATACTTCAAAATATATAATACTTGAACATTTAAATAAAAAACTTTCATAAATTATTTTATAAAGTGTATTTATATATTTTATATCAAATTTAAATCTCAAATAAAAAAAATATAATTTAATAATTAACATAAAGTTGGCTATATTTTTGGAACAAGGTTACCAAAAAATTCATTTTTATTTAAAGAATACTTAAAAAAAAAAAAAACTATAGATTCACCTTCTCTTCTAATAAATAAATCTATCTTTTTGTAGAAAAGTCCTTGGAAACACTTAATCGATTGTTTCAACAAAATAAACTCAACAATGGAGTCAAAATAACTTCTTTCAAAGCTCTCATTTTAAGTCAACTTTATTATGGTCTTGAAATATTTGACTTGAAACAAAATGATTTTGAAAGAATTGATAGATTTATCAATAAATCAGTCACAAATTTCTTACAAATGTATATCCATTCACCTCGATTAATTTATAAAACTGAAGCAAAAAATTGATCTCGCTAGATTAAAAAGTATACCGAAGAAAATATAAATTGATAGAAAAATTAGATTTCTTAAATTTAAAAAAATTAAAAAACAATACTAAATTTTCGAAAATTGGAAAATGAAAATATTAATTGGCACACTAAGGGATTAAAATTATTAGATTTAGAATTAAAAGTTTTTCGATTAACCAAATTGGAAAATTCACCTAGTTGGAAAGTTCAACAATATCTAAAAATTATAAAACAACAAAATTGCAATTTCAAACAACAAAAATATTAAACTGGAAAGCTTCAAAAACAATTCTAAAATTTCGAAATTTTACTAATTGTTTAAATAGGTACTCTTATGTAACAAGTAAAAATAAAAATAAAAATTGTGATTTATGTAAAGAAAAGTTAAATATTGATATTATTGAAGATTTCGATCATTTTTTTATGGGACTGTCCGGCCTATAAAATAAATCGAAAAATCTGGATATCTGAATTTTTTGAAAAAAAATAAAAAAATTAATAATATCAGAGATATTATTCATAAAAAGAATTCATCATATATATTATCATTAGTAAGTGATAATAAAATTTGTGATTCTTTAACAAAATTTCTAAAAAAAAGTTTAGAAATTAGGGCACACAGGAGAAAAGCAATTTTCTCTCTTCAAAAATAAAAAAAAAAAAAAAAAAAAAAATAAATCTATCTTTTTACACCCTATATCATGATTTTTCTATTTCAAATTTTTTTTTGATAAAAATAGAATCTTTTTTTTTTTATATCAGAATCAAAAAATTTAAATTTCAATTTTAAGTGATTTTGAGGTCTTCTAAAAATTTTAATGAATTTTTTTTTTTTCATTGCAAAAAAAAATAAAAACAAAACTACTCTCATTTTCATTTCTCCTTCTCTAAATTCTTTAACTCTTTGAATTTAATAAATGTTTTGTTTTGTTTTTTTTTTTTTTTTCGGTCTCTTGTTTTATTTGAAAGTCTTTCTTATGAGTTCAAATTCTTAATCCAAAATCTATCCTTTTTTTGAAACTAATTTGTAATTCTCTACTTATTTCTCGAATTGATTAACTTGTGTATGTTTTTCCAATAATTTTGAATCTAATTATATTTTCTTTGAACATTTATTTAAAATAAAATACAAAGATCAAAAAATCAAAAAATAAAGAAATAATGATAAATAATTATAAATAATTAACTTTAAATCATGTATATTGTTTTTTTAAGACTAATGTTTCCATTTAAGAGTTAAATATCACTTTTCTTGGAATTAAATTAATTTTGAAGGTGTTTCCCAATTGTTGGAATTATGTTTTTTTAAAACTTGAAAAGATCTTGATTTGATCATCAGAAATATACTTTTTTGTTATAAAGTGATTATCAGGTTATGATCGAAGGAGGAATATTTTTCTCGTAATTATTATTTGGAAAATATTTTTTAACAAAGTGTATTTAAAGGGACTTAAATTAAAACAAGTAAATTTTTTTGAGGAAAGATTATGTATTGAAAGATTTTGTAATTAGAAATGTTATTAGACTGATTTAAAAAATGTTGCAGAGATATTGTTATTCATTTTTCCATCATTTATGATACAGAGTTTTTGAAATATCTTCCCGGAACAGAAGTAATAAATGTTTTTGGTACAGAAGTTGATAGGAAAGGTTTTTAATTTTTGTGACAACAGGACATGACAAGATAGATCTAAAATGACTATACATATATATAAACCTATTCCGAAAAATAGGGGCCCAGTTGTTAAAAATAATTTACAGGAAAAATAATATATGTAGGGTACCTGTAAATTATCAGTCATAAACTAGAACTTTATTACCAATCATCAGAATATTAAACATTAGTAAGATGTCTTTTTTTAACAATTTTTGTATGTTGAGAAAAAACTATTAAATTTTTTAATGAAAAATTTTGCTAAAAAATCTCCCAAAATTTTTCAACATCTAAATATTAATGAAGGTTTTTTCAGTTCTAAAAATGATTTGATATCTATCAAAATTAAATTTTTTATGATGAAACAATTATAGATTTAAATCAGTGATTAAAAATTCATAATTAATCCTATATTATTATGGGAACTACCGAACCTAAAAAAATCAAATTTTCTTCTGATTTTTTGAATAATTTTTTTATTTTTCTACCAATTGTTCATTAAACAGTTTGGTTATTAAATTATTAAGTAGAAAAATTTTATCTGAAATGATTCATTATACAACTAAATAATATCTTATTGGAATTTGTGGATTCTTGAATGAGATCTCAGCATTAGGGCCCTTATTTTTCGAAATGGGTTTATAATATAAACTAGAAAAATATTATCAAAGCAAATTTAGTTACTTTCAAGATTAAAGATTATTTAAGGTTAGTATTTTTTTTCTGGGCTAAGCTAAAATTTTAATATGTCTGCAAATAAAATTTCAATGGCTTATACTATAGATTAATTTCTTTTTTATTGTTTATTCTAATGTTTTTTACCCTATTATTATTATTGTATGGTATTTTTAGTTAAACATAATTACTTATCGAATTCAAGTTTGGAGTTTTTAGGTTTGATAAATTGAAGAGACATTAGAAAAAAAGAATAAGTAATTTTTTACCTAGATCTAGTATAACAACCTCAACTTTTTTTTTTAAATAAATTGATATTTGAATGATCATAAATTCACATGATTTAACCAATTTGAGTGAATTTTTTCTTGTAAAAAAAAAAAATTTTTTTTTTTCAATTGTAAAAATTCAAGATCAAAATCAGAAATTTGTTTGAGAGAGGTTATTTAAAACCAATTTTCGAAATTTTTTGGATTTGGAAAATTCTGTTTAAAGAATATATAAAATTTTGAAAAATTGGTTGAATTTTTTGATCCGTTTTTTATTGAAGTAACAATTGTATTTTTGAAGGTGTTACTAAAAACATATTTTATATTAAGTATGACAAAGCAATCAAAACAATAATTTAACTATCTGTTAGTTTCCTTTCAATTTGGTTTTTTATTTATTATTTCAATACAAAAAAAGTTCATATTAACCTTGAAATTTTGATAATTAGAAAACGAAATTTTAGGAAAGAAAAAAAAAGAACAAAGAAACAAGAAGAAAAGAAAAAGATGAAAAATTTTCCGTTCAAAAAAAAATTCTAATTTATTGTGTTTTACGAGGATCTACAAATACAAAAATATTGTACTTAATTCTGTATTTGTCTATTTTATTTGTTCTTTAAAACTTTTATTAATATTTGTTCTAAATCGTTGATATACTTGAATTACATAATCAGTAAAAAATTCCTGAATTTTTTATTTCAAAACTTTTATACAAATTAGGAAATACAGTTTTCCCGAACCAAAATTGAGAGTTTTTTGATTCACAATTTATCTCTTTTAAATATCTTAGCAGTCAAACCTTAAAATATTCGTTCTCAGATTTAAAAAAAAACAAACTTTTGTGTTAAAATTATTCTTATAAACCCTTTAGACAAGAAATAAATTCAAGACTTATGTTTTTGAATGGTTTTGTATTTTATATTATTTTGATTTTTCTGGCATGTTCAAGATATAAACCAGATTTGTCAACCTATTGTGATCTAATCTTGAACTTGAAGATTATCTTTTTCATTTTTATTAGAAATTATAAGAATTTTTTAGTTATTCTGTTTTTTTTTCTTTTCTGATTTAATTGTAATTTTTTTTTATAATATTTAAAAAATGTATAATTTTTTAATAAATTTTTAATTCGAACTTTTTGAATCAAAGTTGTTTTGGATTGATACCATTTTAAAAATATTAGCAATACATGATTTAAGAATAAATAATAAAAATTTACATTATCATTGTTCTTTTCTAACTTTTCAATTTTGTTAATTGTCTTTTTCTTTTTATTATCATTATCATCATAATCATCATTATCATCATTATCATCATCATGAACATTATTATTATTATTATTATTATTATTATTATTATTATTATTATTATTATTATTATTATTATTATTATTATTATTATTATTATTATTATAGGTTTGTTTTTTAATTTTATTAAATACCATGTTTAATTTTGTAATTTGATTGTTATTTAAAGATGATAACCATTTTAATAACATTAAAAAATTAATTTTTTTTTTTTTAATTAAATAGATGATCGAATTTTTCCCTTTAAATAAATGGTTTGAATTTTGAAGGTCATTGATTATTTTTCCTTTTGAAACTTTAATTCTAAAATGGATATCAAAAAAATTAATTAGTAATAAAATTGAAATAGAAAAAAATATTAGAATTATTATTGCTTGTGATAATTTTTTTGATTGTTCAGAATTCGAATGGAATTCTTGTGAATTAAAAACCAAACCAGAGAATAAAATAATTATTGAAATTAATAATAAAATTGTTTCTAAAAAATTATGTCTTTTCGCTAAATAAGGATTATAAATAAATTGCAAAATTAATACGATTAATAATGTGCAAATCATTAAAATTAATTGTAAAGTTGGATGATTTGACAGATATAAAGTAAAAATAATTAGTAATAATTTTCTTAACATTGTTATTACTTCCCAGAAAAAGAAATTTTTAGTATATCTGGAGCATAGCAAACCAAATTTCAGATCAAATTCCTTTTCAGTTAACATTTTCGAATTTTTTACTAATAAATAGCATATTAATATCGGGATACCAAAGATGTATAACAGAATAAATGTTATTGAAAAAATTAGTAACCGTTTCCACCACCAATTATCGTAACAATATTGGCTAGGATTTGGTTCAAAGATGTATCTCTTCAAATGATTGTCAAATTTGCAATTAAATATTTCTAAAGATTTTTGAGATAGCAACAAATATATTAATGTTAATAAAGTTAAATAGACGTTGATAAAGATTTTTTTAAAATTAATGATTTCCTTTTGAGAAAAGCTTTGAAATAGAGGAGACAACAAATAATATTTTGTTAATTTAAAATAATAAATGAATCTATTATCGATTTTTTTTGATGGTTTATAAATTAAATGGGTTATTTTTTTGCAAAACAAATAGTTACTCGTATTGTTGTTTAATTTATTAATAATCTTTGAATGGAGAAACAATATTATATAAATCAATAAAAACAAAATGAATACAGCAAAGGGGGTAAATTGGATCATAACCCATTTTTCCAAATAAGAGAAATTGAAAGTGCATTCTGTGGCTAAGAAATCAAAATCAAAGTTAAAGGGCAAAAACAGTTTGAAAGTATTTGAGAGATTCTTTGGCCATCTGACCCCTAATTTATACATGATGATCAAGATTTGTAAAAAGCTAAAGCTAATTGTCAAAGAGCCAAAATAAGCTGTAGCCTTTTTCGCGATGAATAAAAAGATTAACAGGAATAACAGAAAGACGGTCAGGATCAAGATTAATCTTTGGTTTGCATTCTCTGGGCATTCCCCGCATTTATAGTCAATTTTATAAAAGCCTGCTAGGCATTCGGTACATTTAGTTCCCGTGTACCCTAATGTTTCATTACATTTTTCAACTCCATAACCTGAACAGCTTTCGTATATTGGGCATTTTTTTAATTCGTTTTTATTCTCATTCGAAGTCCAATAACCTTTGTCCGGTAAAAGATAGTGTTGATTAAACTTGTTACAAATGCCATCTTCTGGGCACTTTTGGCAATTGCCTCCTGGTTTGCCGTAGTACCCGATTGAGCAATAGCATTCCTTAATTGATTTGCTTTTACTTGATAATGTCTCGCTATTGATGGGGCAATAAAGACATTTTGTTGATCCCCGGTTTGGTTGATAATTATTAAATTTGCAATTTTGGCATTGGATCGATGATGGCAAATCCTGATATTGCCCCGGTTGGCATAATTGACAAATTGTTGTTCCTAATTGGCTTGTGTAAGATCCGGGAAGGCATGGGCTGCAATCAATTGTTCCCTGTTGGTTCGAATACGTCCCCATTCCACATAGCTCGCAGTTGGCTTGCCCCCTCTTGTTTTGGTATGTTCCAATTTCGCATTCTTGGCATACACCCATTTCTGTTGCGCCTTGCTTTGAATTGAAAGTTCCCTTCTTGCATAATTCACAATTCGATTTTCCCGTTGTATTTTGATACGTTCCCATTGGACATTCTTGGCAAGAGCTTGAACCATCCGAATCTGCATATGTACCTTCATCACATAATTCACAGTCGGCTGCCCCCATTGATTCTTGGTAGCTTCCTTTTGGGCATTTCTCGCAGCCCTCACTTTGGCTTATCGCCATGCCCTTAACCCCATACTGGCCAACTGGGCATTTTCTACAACCGTCGGGTTCCCTTGATCTTGTGTTTGGATTATACGTTCCAATTGGGCAATCGTGGCATTGTGTTGCCTTGGTTTCGTTTTGGTAAGTGCCCTCGGGGCAATCCTTACAGATTGGTTGCGCCTCTTGATCTTGATACGTACCCCTCATGCAATTATAACAACGTGTTGAACCTGCTTGTTTGTTTTCTGAATAAGTTCCTACGCCACAATTATTGCAACTAGACTGGCCCTTCTGATCCGAAAATGATCCTGATTTGCATGGTGGACATTCACTTTGCCCGGGATCACTTTGAAACTGGCCTTTGTTACACAGCAAACAGTTGGTTTTGCCTGTTGCATTTTGATAACTCCCCGGGGGGCACTCATAACACAAATCAGGATGTGTATAATTGCTTTGGTATCCTTGAGAACAATTACAAATCAAGACACTATCAAATATTTGAGCATAAACTTCGTTATTTGACTCGTCTTCACGAAACGTATACCAAATGATCACAAACTTTTCTTTCTCCTTTCCTGTAATTGATGCAATTGCGGGATACTTTTGTTCAGACGCATTGTAGTCATTGACTTGGAATTCTTTTCCCATTTTCCCCCCCGTTGACCCATCAAAAACTTGTGCAAAGATCCCTGATTTGCTTCCGTCTTGATCCATGCTTTGCCATGCAATTACAAATTTTTCTGCATTGCTTCCTCTCCCAATCGGCGCAACAGTCGGGTTTTCTTGAGCGTTTGTCGTGTTAGTATTGACTTGGAATTCGGGCCCTATTTGTTCTCCAGTTGAACTGTTATATATTTGTGCAAAGATCCCTAAATTGTCTCCGTCTTGATCCATGCTTTGCCATGCAATTACAAATTTTTCTGCATTGCTTCCTCCACCAATCGGCGCAACAGATGGGTTTTCTTGGGAATTTGTCGTGTTAGTATTGACTTGGAATTCGGGCCCTATTTGTTCTCCAGTTGAACTGTTATATATTTGTGCAAAGATCCCTGAATTGTCTCCGTCTTGATCTAAGCTTTGCCATGCAATGACAAATTTTTCTGCATTGCTTCCTCCACCAATCGGCGCAACAGATGGGTTTTCTTGAGCATGATCAGTTTCACTATTGACTTGGAATTCTTTTCCCATTTTTCCCCCCGTTGAACTGTTATAAATTTGTGCAAAGATCCCTGAATTGCTTCCGTCTTGATCCATGCTTTGCCATGCAATTACAAATTTTTCTGAATTGCTTCCAATCGAAGCAACCGATGGGTTTTCTTGATGATGAGCAGTTTCATTATTGACTTGGAACTCGGGCCCTATTTTGTTCCCATTCGAACCATCAAAAATTTGTGCAAAGATTCCCCACATATTTCCGTCTTGATTCATGCTTTTCCATGCAATTACAAATTTTTCTGAATTGCTTCCAATCGAAGCAACCGATGGATTTTCTTGATAAGAAGCAGTTTCATTATTGACTTGAAATTCGGGCACGGTCTCGTTTCCACTCGAACTATCAAAAATTCTTGCAAAGATTCCCCACGAATCTCCATCTTGATTCAAGCTTTGCCATGTGACTACAAATTTCTCTGCACTGATCCCTAACGGTGCAATTGCAGAGTTGATTTGATTACCAATATAATACGTGTTGATTCGAAACTCTTCTCCAATTCTTTCTGGTAGAAGCCTGTTTTCTTGACAACTAATTGTTTCAGTTGATCTGTTGAATAAAAGCAAGACACAGACTATAACTATGACTATGATCCTCAACATTCTTTTTTTTTCTTACTTTCAGTAGAAAATTTATACTTAATAAATAATCGTTTTGTTGGCACAATTGTATTTGTTTGGAGTTCTTTCAAATGTAATTTCAAATTTTACAAACGAAAAATTTTTTTTTTTAATGGTTAGGTTTGTGTTTTTTTGAGGAAGTGTAAATTCCGGTATTCTTTAAAGAGGAAAACAAAAAAATAAAATATCAGACTACTTTCAATTTGAAAAGATAAAGAAAATGGGAATGGAAAAAAATTATTTGTGGTTTATTTGAAGTTTGAAAATTTCAGCTCAAATGGAGGTTGATTTCCGTCCCCTTCTCAACTTATTGTTGTATTTAAAACGTGACAAATACTAAAACAAAGTTAAAAACCAATTTATTTATTAAATTGTTGAAAACTTGAAATAATTAAAAATATTAAGAAACTTTTTTTGCAAAAAAAAAATCAATTCGAAAAATTTCAACAAACATTTAGAATTACAATAGAATTCAAAACATCCAATTAAATCAACAATCTAAAGATCGTCAAATTTCAAACTAAATTATGCTTTCATTGGTAAACTCTGCAAAAATAAACTTTTTTTAAAAATATTTTGTTGCGATATTTGTTGTTTATTTTAATGTCAAATATGAGAATTACTTTCAATGAGATTATTGTTTCAGTTTGTATAATTTCCATTGTAAGAGATATTTTTACACACAGTAAACAATCAGAACGATCATATTTAGAACACATTCAAGTCTTATTACTGTTTCTTTGAAATCCAATTATTAGATAAACTGGTATTTGGATAATAAATGGGAAAAAATTTTCACTCCTTTTCCATATTTTTGTTTACTATTTTAGAGTTCTCAAAAAAAAGTAAGTTGTATTTTAAAAACTCGATTTGAAAAAGGAAATTGAAAATGAAGTGAAAATTTTTCCCATTTGTAATTCAAATACCAGTATTTTAAATCAACTTGTAATATTAGTGATTTTTAAGATTTAATAAAGACGTTCGGACGTGAAAATGGAGTAATTTTCAATTATATTGGCTTAGGGGTAGTTTTTGTATCATGTTAATTTTGTTCACTGAGAAATTAAAGGCAAAAAATGTTATTAGCTTCAAATTTTGAATATTTTACCCTTATTGATTTCAAAAAATGATGCAAAAAAAATTTGTTTTTCTTACTTTTCAAAGTCAAATTCAAATCTAACTTGCCAAATTGAAGTTAAATTTTGTTTTAAAATTTTTGTTTGATTAGTTTCCCTTGTATAAACTCTTTCTCATTTTGTTGAAATTAATTTAATTCTCATTTTTTATTAATTTTTCGAATAATTTTCTTTGTATTATTCTTTTTTCGTTCCAGTTGGAAAAGAAAAGAAAAGAAAAGAAAAAACTTCTTGGTATACTGTTAATTGAAAAATAAATAAAACAAAAATTTCATTTAGCTTTCCTAAAAACAAAGAATTAAACTTCAATAAAAAGTCTGTAATCTTAAGTTTATAAATAAAATAACCCAATTAATAATCAAGAGGTATTAATTTTGACAACGAGATCTATAAACAAATTTTGGAAAGATACATGAAAATTTTATTTGGTTTATTATGCATCAGAGAGTAAGTGGAAACAATTCGAAACAGTTTTTTTTTTTTAAAGCACGATCAAAAATAATTTTTTTAAACAAAAAAAATTATGATTTTTGGATCAATAGATACATACAAATTTCAAACCTTTCCCAGACTTCGTAAACCCAATTTATATTGAACAAACAAATTGAGTTGTAAAAGATCAAATTCAAGTAAAAAAAAACAAAAGAATTAAATTTTTCACATTTGAATTCCTTCTTATCAAGTTATTTCAATAATTTTCTTTTTATTATGAGTAGATTTTTTTTGTTTTAAAATCCTATTTGTGATCGATCAATAATGTTTTTTAGTATTAAATGAAAAAAGTTTCATTTCACAAAAGATCAAAAAATCTCATAATTTAAGGTTTTCTATACATAGTAATGATTTTTTTTTTTTTCATATTTAGCAACATTTTATAAGGGTGTTCGACATTATGCACCTCAATTTTTTAGTTCATTTTTCATAAAAAAAAATCAACAAAAATGTTTTTTTTTTTTTTTTGTTCAAATTCTCGTTAGATTATATTTATATATTGAATAAGAACCTAATAGAATGAACATACTCAATTAGATCTGTGGTACAAACGTACTCCCTAATAGTTGTGGAAAAAAAGTTCAAGACGATTTCTAATTAAAAGTCAGTAAAAACAAAACATATATTCAAGGTAAAGAGGCAAATTAACTTCAAATAATAATTTGTTATTCAATCATTCTCAACCAAATCAACAAAAAAACTTATATCTAGGACCCCGTTTATATTGTGATTCAATGAATAACTTTCTTTAGTCTCAAAAATTGTTCAAATTTTTCAACAAATTTTTTTAATAATACATTAATTATCAAAAAACTGGATTCTTATAAAGATTGGTAAAAATTGTAATTGTGGTTAATACCTCATTTAACATTTTATAATTTATTGTTTAGGTTATCAAATGATCGTACTTTTTGTTTTCAATAATGTTCTCTATGAAAAATTGTGTTTGACTTTTTAAACTATCAAATCATTTTTTCCTTGGTTATATAGTAGGACTGTAAAATTTTTTTTTACAAAATTAAAAAAAAAAACACTTTATTCTTTCAATATTTAGATCCAACCTTATTTTTGATAAAGTAATAAATGGATAATTGATTAATTATATAGTATTTAAAATTTATATGCCAAACAAAGACATAAAAACATAAAAATCCATTCAAATAATATTATATATGTGTGTGTGTAATTAAAAAAACAAAAAGAAGGAAAAAAATATTCAAAGATTTGATTTTTTTACTTACACCTGAATTCAGAAATTTTTTTTTTCTAATATTATTTTCAAATATTTATCTATCCAAAACTCACGAAATTTTTGTTTAAAAAAAGAAATTTTATTCGAAATTTAAAAAAAATAATAATTTTATTGAGTTTTTTGGGATGGTTTTGATATTATTAATTTTTAATATTCTTTTGACCAATCATTATTAGAGTTTAAATGTAAATTTTGAAACTATGCATTCTTTAAAGGTAAAATAAATTGAATTTATATTACAATTTTCCTAAAAAGAAAATCAAAAAAATATGATTTGTTAGATATATTATATTTTGTTTTAAAAAAATTTCACTCATAATAATACATTGTAATGAAAATTATTAAATTAAGTTTATTCATTTTCTAATCTGAAATTCATTTAAAATTAATAAATATATATATAATAAGATATATCTGCAATTTTTTTTGGAATTTATTAAGAAGAAATTATTAATTTACTGACAGATAAATCAATTTATATTCTCAAAAAAAAACAATAAAATTGTAATTTGAATCTTATTTTTTTTTTTTCAAAAAGAATTTTTTAATCCAAATAATTAAAAATATAATTTTTGAAAGAAATAATTGAAAATATAATTTTTGAAAAAATAATTTGAATATAAATCAATTAATCAAAAAAAATCATATTTAGTTTCCTATGAGATTAATATTTTTGATAGTTCACAAATATTCTAAATTCAATATGAAAAAAAGATAATTTTTTTAAGTAAAAAAAAAAAACATTTAAATAGATGTTTTCACGGTTTCTTTACTTTAAAAAATTATAATAAATATAAAATTAATTAAAAATAGAAAAAATGAAAAAAAACTTATAATTTAGAAAATTTAAACAATATTTTTATCTATAAATTTTATTTTAACCAAATTTAATAAAAACAATTACAAAAACTTGAAAAAATTTATACTTATTTTACCTTTAAGTCACAAGAGTTTTTATTAAAAAAATATTTTATGTAATAATATCCAAAGGTCGGAATTATTATCAATTTTGGAATATAACTTGCACTATAAAATAATACCTTCTCAATGTAAGAACTTTTAAAGAGAAAATTGGGAACTTTTCAAAAATTTTCAAATCCATTTAGAGACATTTTGTCCTGAATTTCCATACTTACTAAACCTCGATTAATTTTTCACTCAGAGTTTAATTTACATTTATCACATAATTTTGAACAAAAGCCAGTCAAAAAAATTTAGAGTTGTTTATATATATATATATAAAGAATACATGTTTTCACAATTTTTGATAATTTTTTAAATTTTTACCATCTAATCTTTTCTTGATGTACATAATTCATTTTATTACATTATATATTCGGAGAGTACTTTACATAAACTTATTCAAAAACCTTTTTCAAAAAATAAAATTTATTCAAAATATTGTAGTTGTATAAATAATTGGATCAACCTTATTTTTCAAAACATTTTTTTTTTTTCGTTGAGAGAAATTCTTACTAGACTTAACTTATATACTTACTTTCTAATAAAAACATTATTTACTCTCAAAGTACTTTAAATATATCCAAAATTCTGATTCAAATATCAACTCAAATTTCAACTCAAATATAATTCAAAATGTTGAATTGTTTTTTGTCTATAAACTTTCTCACACAATTTGGTGTATACCTCCTTTATAAAAAATAATAAAAATTTTTTAATGGATCTTCTTCTGAATATTAGAAATGATATATCACTTACTCTATTTGATTATATTTAATAAAAATAAGTAATTTTTTAGTTAAAAAAGTAAAATTATTATGTTCTGAAAAAAATGGAAAAATAATTTTCCCCACATTTTGAAAAATTATTGTCAATTTTTTTCTCATCAATATTTTTTTTTTTAATTCGAAATTTTTCCGAAATTTTGAGAATGTTTTGTATACCCATTAATAGAGTAGTCATAATGTGTTTTCATGTATTTAATTTTAGTTGAATGCAAAATTAATAATTTAATGTAAGAAAAATTCTATTCGTTTTTTAAATTTTGAAAATATTGGTAAAATCATTACACAAGGCTGTATTAAACAAGGGGGGGTGTTTTTTTGAATTCTGTAACTTGGTCAAATACTGATATGTCTTAAATACCGGATACAAGATATTTTTGGAAAATGGATCAAAAATGTCATTCCCAAAAACTTTTTTACTCGAAAAGTAACCCAAAATTATAAGCTATACCTCGCCTTAATCTTATCAAAAAAAAAAAAAAAACTAAAGAATTTAAGAATATGAGTTCTCTAAAATACTTCTTGTATCAAAAATCGATTTTTTTATTTGTTCTTTGTTATCAAAATATTTACCTCTGAAAAATATCCTTCTTCTTGAGGTTTTCTCAAGCAAGAGTAATTAAAGTTTGAAAGATTGTTTTTTTATTATCAAAATTGATACAAATCAAGTTGTAGATCTCACTACTATTTTTAAAAAAAATCGATACAGATCTACCAAATCTCCGGTTCCATTTGTAAATTTTTGATTTTTTAATAAGAAACTTTTCTCTTTAAATTGTCCATTAAACAAAATAATAAACTTGTTTATCAATTGGAGATTTGGATCTTCAAATTAAGTTTCTCTTCTCCAATAAGTAAGTAAACATATTTTTTTTCCTCAAGTATTACTTTTTTTTTTTAAATTATTAATCTTTAAATCATTACAAAAAAAGTCACAACATCCACAACAACCACAACAGACCCCAACAAAAAAAAATAATAATAATAAAATAACCGAACCTCAAAAACCTTAATTAAACAGATTCCAATAACTTGTTTCATTTTTTGGGGAAATCTAACCAATCCAAAAAAAAAAAAAACTGAAATTGGCATTATAGATATTTTATGAAAATTATCTTTTTCAGATTTATTATATTTTGTTACATTCTTAGAAAAAAAAATTCTAACAATAAAGTATTTATTCTAGAAGAAAAAAGTTTGTTTTCAAATAAAAAAATTAAATAAATATTATGCTATTTAAAGTAAAATTAAATGATAAAATTGAATAAACATTTGTATTATATTTATATATAATTAAGTTGTTTTTTAATCAAATGGAAATTCAAAAATATTCACGAATATGAAAAAAAGGTGAAAAACAACAACAATATCTTATTTTTAGTTAATTCGGAATAACTGGAGAGACTTTCCCTCTTTGACATTTTTTACTTGTTTCTTGTTGATTTTTCTTTTTCTTTTTCTTTTCTTTTTACTTCTATTTTTTTTCTTGTTGCTTCTTTTGACAAATCACGTGATCAATTTCATTTGATAGGTAATTTTTTTACAATTAGTGATATTAAATTTCAAAGTTTTTTTTATTGCAATTCAAAAACTAAATAAAATCAGTTAATGTGATCCAAAAATTTAAATAAAGCCAATATTGTATTGATTAAAATTTTTTATAAACTAAAATAATACCAATTTTTATTTCCCACTCTTTAGTATTAGGGAACATTATTTTTTTTTTTTTTTAATTTTTATATGGATTGATAATTCTGTCATCTTTTTGAATTTATTTTATTATTATGAATTCTAAAAAGGTTAGATAATTGGTTTTATTTCATTAAACAAATGTATGAGATCCAAGATATTACCAAATAATTAATATTAAGATTTTTTTATTTCAAAAATGAAATTTTAGTATGTACAGATATTTCGAATTGATGTTGTTGTTGTTATTATTGTTCTTTGTTTGTTATAGTTTTTGTTGTTGTTATTGTTGTTTTTCCATTTGCCTTTGCCTTTGCTTTTGGGTTTGTTGTTGTATTTCAGATAATAATAGTCAGAATAATTATTCATAATAATATTAGAACAGATTTGATATTCATGTTGGATCAAAGGCCATCATTACTTTAATCACTGATAATTTCAATAATGCTATAATCATGACAATCACTATCACAATCACAACAATTCGATTTATCATTCTTTGTTTTTTTAGATAAGATACAACTGTCGCCATATTCATTGTCAGTTTTTGGATTGTTCAGTTTAGAAGAATGATTCTGGTAATTATCAAACAATATAAATCTTGTGCCATATTCATCATCATCATCATCACTGCCACCACAAAGACTAGAATCATTGGTATTTTCAATCCAAGTTTCATTAACATTCTGTTGATTATTGTTCTCATTCTCATTATCCTTTACATTCTGATTATTAACTTCAAGAATTAGTATATTCTCGTTATTATTTGCGGACAAATTCTGATTCAAATTTCCAATTAAAAAATCCTTTGTGTTCTCTTTTGGTAAGGAATGAGAAAAAATAGAATTTTTTAATTGTCTGTATTTCTTCTTCATATGAATTCTTGAAATATTTGTAATTTTTCTCATTATGTTTGTGTTTTCGGTTGTCTTCATCATTTTTTGAAGTCTTTTTTTCTTTTTCTTTTTCTTTTTCTTTTTCTTTTTCTTTTTCTTTTTCTTTTTCGTGATTTTGTTCCCTGTCTTTCGATCTTTTTTTTTTGTTGTTGTGAATTTTTCTTGTTCGTCTTCTTGTTCAATTTTGGGTTTTTTTTTTCTTCTGAATTTTTTGCAGTTATCAGTACTAATTGGTGTTAAGGGTTTTTGTTCTAACTGAAAGCTTGTACCAAGAATGAAGATCTCAGTTCCGATTTGAATTTTTCGAAAATAACTGATGAAATTCAAAAAATGATCTTTTTGTTTAGTATGTTTAAGGGTAAGTATTGCACGTGCAGAATTGAATTTGATTATTTCTTGAATTATTCCCTGAAATACATCGAGTGAGTTCTGTTGGTAATAAGGTTGGTGTGGAGTTAGAATTCCAGTTCCTCCTTTTCTTTGATTATTTTGTAAAGGTGTTTTGCCAGTATTTGATTTTATTTGTTTTTTTGACATACCCAATAATTTTTGTGACACAGAGTTGTAAAAAAGAACATTAAAACTCTGATCAAACAACGTATTCAAAACATCTGTGTTATCGAGTAGATGAAAAAATCGTTTTTTATTTCTTGTTGAGATCCTATAGAGTGTTTTATGTGAAGAGTGTTTAATCCCCATTATTGTTGTTGTTGTATGGTTGTTGTTATTGTTGTTGTTTCTTTTAGTTTTATTTTTTTTTTTTTGGGGGTTAATCCAAATCCAAAAACAATTTTTATTTTTCAAAAAAATGATTTGTAAATTACAAATTGTTTCAACCTTCAAAGATTTCAACATGTTTCAAAGAACCCAGTCAATTTTCAACATTCAAATCGTGTCGTAAATCTTGAATGCTAGTAAATATTATAAGAAATTTTATTTATTGCCATTTAAAAATTAAAAATTTGACCGAATGTTAAAATTCCTTTGACTTTTTGAATGCCTTCAACACTCCCAAAAATTTAGAGTTTTCTCAAAAATCATTTTCAGTTTCATTTTAACAATTTTTTTTTTAATGAACAATTCTAAATTTCGTTTTTCATTCCAAAGATTATCAACCTTCGAGTTCACTTTCTAGCACAAATTTATCGGGATTACCAAAAACTATTATTTTTTGCAAGCAACAATTATTTTCCAAGATATTTTAAAATCTAAGATTCAAAAGGTTGTGAAAATTGAAAACCGTTTGAATTTTTTGGCCTCTTCAAAGCTTTCAAACTCAGAGAAATTTAGTAAAAATTAAAATTTAGAAAAAATTTAAAATCTTGAAAATTTTTTTTAAATGTTGGTGTCAAAATGCAGGAAAAGAAGGTAGAAAAAACTTTATATTTGATTTTTCTTATCAAATGGAAATATTTGTAAAAATCTATTAATTCAGTCTTATTTTACAGATAAATTAAAAACAACCAAGACTCTCTTCGTCATTACACTTAGGCTTCCTTTTAGTATTGTAAATAATCTAATTATACTTCTTGGATCAAGGTAATAATGCTAAAATTAATAACTTACAAAATTAATCCTCCTTTTTACTCCTAAGTAATTAAAATTCTTTTGATTATTAAATTTATTCTGAGACCTTGATTAGAATAAACTAAATTATTTATACACAACCAAACCTATCATTTTATTATCACTTAGTCCATCTTTAAATTTTTTCCTTTATTAATATTTGAATGAAATTGTTTTTACAAAATTATTTTGATCTTGCTTTAAATTAAATAATTTGTTATTTTTTCAAAGAAATCAACAAATTTTCAACATTTTTAATGAAGAATGATAAAAATATAATCTCTAAAATGTTTGTATTGAAGTTGTAATGAAAAGATTTGATAAATACTTGAATAAAATTAATAACATTAATCGCTAATCAACAACAACAACAATAAACAACAACAACAATAAACAACTAAAACAATAAAATCAACAACAACAAAAACAAAAACAATAACAATACCTAATAGATAGAATAAAGATTGGTTCGATGAGAAAAAGCTAACCAAATTTATTAATAAATTTTGTTAGAAATTTTATTACTGAATCTTTTTAACTCCTTTAATTTTGTTAATTCCACCTAACCTAACCTGTCTTTTAGGTGGGATTTATTTCACAGTTAAAAGAAAATCTAAGACTTGCCGACTTTTAATATCTTTTGTAAAAAAATACAGAAAAGATTATGACAAAATAAGAAATTTGAGAAAAAAGTACTTAATTACGAAAAATTAAAAAAAATTTCAAAACATGTGCTAAATTACGAAATAGGAGATTGATTTCCGCATTATTATAATTTCGCAATTTATTAAATTACAAAATTTTTAACTAAATTCCAAAAATTGGGTCACAACTTCAAAATTAATGTAATTCCAAGAAAAGTGATA
This sequence comes from Anaeramoeba flamelloides, assembly GCA_027625915.1. Taxonomy (NCBI): domain Eukaryota; family Anaeramoebidae; genus Anaeramoeba; species Anaeramoeba flamelloides. The sequence goes on along the minus strand of JANTQA010000024.1, from coordinate 27,788 downwards.
TTTAACACTTAAATAGAAACATTAGTCTTAAAAAAACAAAAGATATGATTTAAAGTTCATTATTTATCATTATTTCTTTATTTTTTGATTTTTTGATTTATTTTAAATAAATGTTCAAAAAAAATATAATTAAATTCAAAATTATTGGAAAAACATACACAAGTTAATCAATTCGAGAAATAAGTAGAGAATTACAAATTAGTTTCAAAAAAAGGATCGATTTTGGATTAAGAATTGGAACTCAGAAGAAAGACTTTCAAATAAAAAAAGAGGTCGAAAAAGAAAAAAAAAAAAAAACAAAACATTTATTAAATTCAAAGAGTTAAAGAATTTAGAGAAGGAAAAATGAAAATGATAGTAATTTTTTTTTTTTTTTTTTGCATTGAAAAAAAAAAAATTCATTAAAATTTTTAGAAAACCTCAAAATCACTTTAAAATGAGATTTAAATTTTTTGATCTGATCTCATAAAAAAGATTCTGTTTTTATCAAAAACAAAATTTCTGAAACAAAAAACCAATAATATAGTGTACAAAAGGATAGATTTAGTTATGAAAACAGAAGGTGAATATATATATATATATATATATATATATATATATATTAGAAAATTTACTTTAAATACAATGAATTTTTGGATAACTATGTTTCAACAATACATCTATGTGATTTTTATTTTTTATTTTTTATTTTTTATTTGAATTTTAAATTGACGATAAAATATTTAAATAGTCTGAATAAAATATTTTCGGAAAGTTGATTTAATTAACCTTCAATTATATTTTTATTTGAAAGAATATTTTTATTCAAGTAATTTTTTTTAGTGCTACAATTTTTGGAATTGAGTTTATACCTTATTTCGTAATTTATTTTTACTAATATACATACATATACAGACACACACACACACACACACACACACACACACACATATATATTAAAATGGTAAGTTCGAAGTTAAATATTTTTATTTTTATTTAATATTCATTGATATTGAAATTAATTTGATAAAAGAATTAATTTGTTTTAATTTTATTGAAATGTCAGAAATTTATCTTTTATATTTAAAGAAGATTAAAAAACAAAAATAAAAAACATCCTAATTTAAAAAAACAAATGAATTGAAATTCTATTTAATATTATTAATAGGAACCCCAATAAAATTAAATCTGAGTGATTTTTTTAATCATAAATTTTTTGAGAAATTATAAGATGAAATTAAATAACAATTAGAAAAGTGGGATCAAATTTCGAAATATTGTACATATATCATAATTTAATAAATAAATCAATTTTTGAATTACTAAATATGTAACTTATATCGTAATTTGGTAGGTACTTCGATTTTTTCTAAATATTTCATAATGAAACCCTTATTTCTCAAATTTTATAATTTTCATTTATCTTTCAGTAAAAAATGTGTGAGAAATAAAGCCTGAATACAGAAACCACTTTCAACCACAGTTTTAATCGGTTACCTGATGGTTTCTAACAGAATTGAAATTCAAACAATTATTAAAATTATTAGATTTTTTCATCAACAAATGAAAAATTTGTTGACAAATTACATATCACGGAGAACTCACTCTCTCACCGATAAGTGTTTTTCTTTTATGGATAATCTCACAATTTTGAAGATTAGTGAATTTTTTATTAGATAATGATTATCTTAATAACAGGGTTTGTAGGGAAACATAATAATAAAATCAAATTTGAGATCATTAAAATATAAAATAATATTAATTGAAGAGAAAAAAAAATTCAATTAAATCTTAAATCAAAATTGGGCTTAAAAATTACAAAGAATATCAGAAGTATCTGTCCCAAATTAATCCCGAAACTTCCATCTAGTATATTTAAGGAAATTAGAATATGGAAATGTGGAAATGTTTCAAAATAATGCTTAAAAGTATTCCCTTTATATAGAAAAGATTTCAATACATTTACAAGAAGAGAAGTGGATACCAGATTAAATGATTATTTCTATTTTTCAGTACCAGCTAAGAAATTTATTTATGTCTTGTCAAATTTCAATGAGAATAAGTCAATTGTTACTAAAAGATTATCATCTTGATCATAAAGAAAGATCTTTCCAAAAATTTTGAAAAACAAACAAAATATTTACAAATTGCTTTTTTAATTTGGGTTACTTGTATATTTAAATTACAAGGAGGTATAATGAAGATAATTATATATTATTAATATTGTCATTCTAATTCAATTTTTTTTTTTAATTCCCATTGTATACTTGAAGATTATTATGAATGATACTAGATATTTCTAGATAGTGATGAATTAAAAATCAAACCCCCAAAAAATTGTGATAAAATTTATTTGTATAGTATTTTTAATATCTAATAATAAAATAAAACAATTATTTATTTTATCCAATTTGATTTTTTCAGTTTTTTTCTAATTTACTTTTCATTTAAATGATTTGAATTCCTTTGAAAATTAAGAAAAATACACAAACCATCCTTGAAGAGAAATATTGAATCTTAATTAATTTAAGCGAGCAGCACCTAAGATTCAATATTTTTTACTTTTTCTACCAATTTCAAACTAGATCAGAAACTAATATTTTTTACTGATTGTGTATGTAATTGATTTTTGGTATTCAAATGTATCCCATTCAAATTCTTTTGGGATTTTTTTTTTGATAGGCTAAAATAAAATGCCACAATAGAATAATGAGTAGAATAGTTTAAACTACTTCAGGAACAGATGATAATATCTCCCTATAATCACCACTTAATATTCTTTTGCGGCAATTTATTTTATCATTTTTTCATTTATTTTTTCATTTTTGAGTTTTTTTTTTTCATGTCAAAAAAAAGCAACAAGGAAGAAATTTTATTGAAAGACATTTAGAAGAAATGTATTGAATTTAAAAAGAAAAGCCAAATTTTGATTGTACATATTTCAAAATCTAACACAAATAGGTTCAATGTTTTAATTAAGTACCATTTACACATCGGCATTGAAGAGCAAACTTTTTTTATATTATCAAAAATACTTCCAATAAACTAAGGAAGTTAAATTCAACCAATGAAAAATAATACTTATCAAGAACTAATTGTAATGAATAATTCGATGTAATAATCATTTTAAGCATTCCAAAAAATAATAATTAATGTTAAAACTTTTTCTGGTTAGAGTTGTAAATAGTTGGGTCTGGTGGAATTGGAGAGATCAATATGAATCAATTTTAAAAAAATTTCAAGTTGCAAATACTTATAAATTTTATTCAAAAACTCAAAATTTATCTTCTCCAAAGAAAAAAATTCATTAGAAAAAAAAATAAAAATCATTTAGTATTTTTTCATATTTTTTCATTTTTTTTTTAATAAAAAACATTACTGAAAACAAAATTTAAAAATATTTTTTTGAAAAAAGAATTTTAGAGAATCTACGACCTAATGCCACTATTACAAAATACTCTAAACTCTCTTCTCTCGAATTTTTAGTACAGGGTATGGTATTGCTACATCCTTAAGAGAAATATCCACTCTATAAATTTTCACTAAAATATTTTTTTTTCGGTTATAACTATTCAAAGATGGTACAACTAGTTTACCAAAGATTCATTGAAGAGACAGAAGGAACATGGGGAGATTTGAAAAGTTACAAATGAAGAGTTCAAAAATGCTTAAAAAATATTTTTAATCAAAATGGTAAGAAAAGTTCAAGAAAATATATTCCAATAATGAAAAATCAAATGAACCTTTCATTAAATGACAGATTTATAGAAGACTATTTAAGTTATTTAAATGGAAACATTTTGGTACTAAAAAAATTGTTGCTTAGATAAAAAACTTGAACAAGACTTTCTCTCAAGTACTTACAAACAATGGTGAAATTTTAAATTAAGGAGTAAAAAAAATTTTAAGAACTAAAATACTATAAATAAATAATCATATATTCTTAAATAAATTATTTTATTTTCTTATGTTCAGTATTTATTGGGTATTTTTTTTTCTACTATTATATATAAACTCAAAACCAAAAATTGGTATACTAAAAAAAATTACTTTAATAAAAATATTCTTTTAAAATACCATAACACTTGAACATTAAAATAAAAAACTTTCCAAAAATATTTTATTAAGACTATTTATATATTTTATAGCAAATTTAAAATTCAAATAAAAAGAAAAAAATAAAAATCACATAGATGTATTGTTGGAACATGGTTACCAAAAAATTCATTTTATTTAAAGTAAAATTATTTAAAACTCGAGAATCACATACCCTTTTCTTAACTAAATCTATCCTTTTGTACACTATATTATTGGTTTTTTGTTTCAGAAATTTTGTTTTTGATAAAAACAGAATCTTTTTTATGAGATCAGATCAAAAAATTTAAATCTCATTTTAAAGTGATTTTGAGGTTTTCTAAAAATTTTAATGAATTTTTTTTTTTCAATGCAAAAAAAAAAAAAACAAAATTACTATCATTTTCATTTTTCCTTCTCTAAATTCTTTAACTCTTTGAATTTAATAAATGTTTTGTTTTTTTTTTTTTTTCTTTTTCGACCTCTTTTTTTATTTGAAAGTCTCCCTTCTGAGTTCCAATTCTTAATCCAAAATCTATCCTTTTTTTGAAACTAATTTGTAATTCTCTACTTATTTCTCGAATTGATTAACTTGTGTATGTTTTTCCAATAATTTTGAATTTAATTATATTTTTTTTGAACATTTATTTAAAATAAAATACAAAGATCAAAAAATCAAAAAATAAAGAAATAATGATAAATAATTATAAATAATTAACTTTAAATCATGTCTATTGTTTTTTTAAGACTAATGTTTCTATTTAAGAGTTAAATATCACTTTTCTTGGAATTAAATTAATTTAGAAAGTGTGACCCAATTTTTGGAATTTAGTTGATATATGTATTTATAGATATATTACTCTGACCATTTTGTTTATATATCTCCAAACCATAAAAAAAATTTTATTTTAGACTAAATAAGAATATTAATATCTGAATTGGATTATATTTAATAATGGGAAAAGTCATCATTTACATAAAAAATCAGTTAATTTTGGATTTTTTTGATTGAAAAATTAAAATCAAAAATCAAAAAATAAAATAATATATTTTTACCAATTATTCAATAAGTTTTATTTGAAAACTAATTGAATCTCCCTTAACTAATATTCGAATTTGGATTGATATTACTTTGATTATAAAAAAGAAAATAGTTTTCAAGAACCGATGATGGGACAGTAGTAAAATGACCTTTTACAATATGAAGGTTGAAACTTCTGAATAGTTATAACCACAAATATTTCTTATTGTTTAATTATTTTCTCAAAAAGCCACCAAGTGTAGTTTAAATAAAAAATTGGGTTTATGTTTCATAGAACCACTAATTCTATGAAGAAACCGCTGAAGGATTTGGATCTTTTTTAGCCAATTATAAAATTGAATAAGAATTGTAAAAAAATCCCACTCAATTTATTGGGTAGACCCAATTCTTGAGAGAATTGACCAGCTTTCACTCGATTAAATAATATGTCGAATTTAAAAATTGGAGATTTGGGAAGTGCCTAAGTTTTCCAAAATTTAAAAGAATTGAGGTGGGTGTTCTAGGTTTTTTGGAGGTTTTCTATTTTTTCAGAAAAGTGTTCTAGGTTTTTTTCCAAATAAATAAACAATTTTTTTTATAATTGTCACACCCAAAATTTAAAAATTTAAAATTAGTTATTTAATTTATACTTACAAATCATTATAACATATACTTATATTATTGTTCACTTATTATATACTAAATTAATTGTTTAAAAAATCAAAATCTCTAAAATTAAAAAATAATTCTTAAAAAAAAAAAGTAATGTGACTTTAACAAATAAATATGGTTTCTTAAAAATCTTATTTGATTGAAACATTTAATTTAAAAAAAAAATTAAAGAAAACCATTGATTGATTGACCATCTCTTTCAATTACAATTTGTTTAGATATTTTAAATATTGAAAAACCCTGATTAGGTAAAATTAAAATATCTATTCAATTATTCTCAGTAGTATTCGTATAATTTCTTTTTTTCTTATGTTGGAAGATTATTACAAACAATATTATTTCAAAAAATAAATTACAAAAAATGAAATAAAATAATTTTTAAATTTTACCAAAATATATTTAAAGACATATTTAAAACAAACAAAATATCAAAATAGTTAATATAAGAGTTATTATGGGCTTGCCATTTTTATTGAAAACTAGTTAAATTTGTTTGGAAGATGAAAAATTTTTATTGATTAAATTAATAAAAATCTTTGGTGACAATTTGGGTATTTTTTTTTTTTTTGAATTGTGTCACAATAAGGATCTGTTTTATGTTTTTTAGGTGTTATTTAAGTATCAGAGATAAGTTGTCTGATCGTAGGAATGCTGGGTTGAAAAAAAAAATTGTTTAGGGTTTTTCAAATAAATTTTTTTTTATATTGAAGAAATAGGGGAGAAATTCACCAAAGTCTTTCAATTTGATGATTTTAAATCAATTTTGAAAAATTAAATTTCAATTTAAAGAACAAAAAAAGTCAAATTTGAAAATAATTTTCAATTGGAAATGGAGATTTAGTATCTTTTTTTGTACGGTTTTTTTAAAAAACTTTACATTATTGTTCGATTTGTGTGAAAATTTTCTTTTTTTTGTCTTATTTTCTTCCAAATTAACTTTTTTAAGGTTTTCCTAAAGTTCAATTTTTTTGTTAATTAAAGAAATATTTTTGGTAAAAGTTAAATTTTGAAAATTTACTATCTAAAAGAATTATTTATTTTCTCTTTAAATTGGATTTTATTTTAGTATATACTGAATAATTTTCACTCGGTCAAACTTCAATTTTAACGAATTTTGATGAAATTTTTTGATTCAAAAATTAGTTTAACCAAACGAAAATTTTGAATAACCTTATCAGGAATACTAAAATAACTATTACGAAACGTTTCAAAAGAAATTTTTAATTTTTTTTTTTATTTTTTAAAATTTGTAATTAGTTTCAAATTCGGAGAAAAAGAACAAAAAAACTTCAAACGAAAGCACCTTATATTAGGGAAAATATGTTTAAATGCAAAATAAACCAACGAAATTTTCCTTCAACTTTCCAAAATTTATTCGTCTCTTTTGTTAAAATTAATACTTCTTGAGTCGTTCATTGGGTTTATTTTATATTTGAACTTCTAAACAGAGATTTGTTTATTTCAATTCTTGGTTTTTGAGAAAGCTAAATGAAAATTTTGTTTAATTTATTTTTCAATAAAAAGTAATATTTCAAATTGAAATTTGAGCTAATTGAATTCTCAAATTTTTAACCTTGATAGTACATTTTTGAATTGTGTTCTTGAATATTTAAACTAATAAAACAACATCTAAACTCATTACTTAGATTTTTTCTCTAAAATAATTTAATAAAAAAAAATAGATTGTATCAGGCAATAAAGATATCTATTAATTCATAGTCATTTTGCAAAATTCACTAGGATTATCAGTCATGTTTACTCAATTTTCATATTTGAAAGTATTAGAAATTGTCTAAAAGTCTTGGAAAGTAAGAAAGCTTTGTAAAAGTTCAGTAATATTTTTTTCTGTAGTTTTTCATTATTTTTTTATTGTTTTGTTTTTTTTTCGATTTTTTTTTTACATTGTAAAACAATATAAAACAAAAAGAACAAACAATGAACCACCTTGTTAAACTCGATTTGGAGAAAAGTGAAACAAAACGACAAAAGAAAGTCAACAAAGATAATAAAAAAAAAAATACAAAGGACAAAACAGCTATCAAAATTGAGTATTGCAAAGAATGTAAACAAAAGAAATCTGAGTTTTTTTGTTGTAATTGTGGGTTTCGCATTTGTGACAATTGTAAACACCAAGATCTTCAAATTTCTTGTCAACCAAAAAATACACACAATTTTCTTAGAGTAGAAAACAATACAAGTAAATCTCTTCGTTTCTTTTTCTTTTTCATTTTTTCTATTTTTATGGGTGGATATGTTTTTAAGGTTTTGTTCCTTTTTTTGTTATGTAATAACCTATCACTAAACAACCCATTTTCGATAAAAAATTCCATTTTTAAAATCCCAAAAACACAAGAACAATTCTTTTTTTTTCTCAAAAAAGATTTCTGTTGATTCCAAGGTGACAAAAAAAAAAAAAAAATCGAATTCCCATTAACAACTGATATTAAATAGGAGTTATAACGAATTTAATGAAGGAGTAACTGTACCTGAACACAAAATGGATTACAAAAAAATTAAATAATTCAAAATTTCAAAAATCGATCAGTCACAATTATTGTTTCATTAAATCCATAAAGATTCACCCAACAGATAAATTTTTAATTGAAATTTTTGATTTCCTCGCGCACGAGATGATACTTCAAGTCGTTAGTTCTAAAAATCAAATTTTATTAAAAAAACTCTAAAAATTGAGAGATTCATTTTATACTTTTTTAAATTGCCTTACAGTTTCATTTTCGGCAATTAAAGCTCTTTTTTTGTATTAAAATATTTTAAAGAATTTGATTTCAAATTGATTAGTAAAATAATTTATCATAGAGAGAGAGAGAGAAAGAGAGAAGAGATATGTTATTTAACATTTTAAATTTTAAATGTTTGATTTGTTTTTGTTGGGTTTGTAGTTTTGTCAATTTTGTTTTGAAAATGGAAAACCTATTTTTTCCTTTTATAACAATTTGAGGAACTTTTTCTTATTTTTAAAGATCAGAATAACCATTTTGAAAAAAAATTGGGACATTAAAAAAAATCAGGACACTCTGAATTTTGTTTTCATTTTTTGAATTGCAAATATTAGGAAAAGGATTTTTTGAGAAGGATCATTTTATGAACAAATAGTACAATTATGAAAAAAATATTAACTATTTCAAATTAGAAAATACAAATTTAGTTTCAAAACATAACTTTCAACACTTTAGGATTTATATGGAATGTTAAAATTACAAAATCTTCAATTTTAATTGTAAACTTTACCAAAAATGGGATTTTAAAATTGAGATTATATTTAAAAACATTTTACCCACTTGGATCATTTATCCTTTTAAAATCAACTCAAATTGTTCAAGTGTTTTTATAAATGCAAAATTTAGAACAATTATCTCACTGTATTTTCGAAAAAAAAGTGTTTTTTTGATAAAAGGTCGCTTTTTGGTAATGTTTTGCAATTAAAAGCTCAAAATAACGAAAAATTGAAAATTTAGAAGACCTCCAGACTTAATTAAAAGGTTAAAACAGTTTCTTATTTGAAAACAATATATAATTTTGGATTAATTATTTAATCAAAAAAAAATGGAACTTGAGAGATAATAAGATTAAAATAAAATCCCATTTTTGGTATGTTCACAATTAAAATTTGATCTTTTCTATCATTTTGAAATTCCACATCAATCCTAAAGTGTTGAACTTTATGTTTTGAAACTAACTTCATATATTCTAATTTGAAATAGTTAATATTTTTTTTATAATTGAACTATTTGTTCATAAAATGATCCTTCTCAAAAAATCCTTTTCCTAATATTTGCAATTCAAAAAATGAAAACAAAATTTAGAGTGTCCTGATTTTTTTTAATGTCCCAATTTTTTTTCACAATGGCAAGTTAAAAACATTTTTTTAATCTATTAATCTTCTATTTTTTTAAAAAATTTAATGATTAAATAAATTGAATTTTGTCTAAATTTAGTGTATTTTACCTTAAAATATACCTGAAGTACAATTGATGTACTTGGGATCAATGTTGATCACAATTTTGGGTTTAAAGGTAAAAATTTCAATTACTGGGTGAGTGATTCTAAAGATTTTGTTGTTGATTTAAGGATATGTTAAGAATTGATAAATGAAACATTCCATGAACTTTTTAGAAAATTGATTGTTTAGTTCTTTTATATTTAGTCTTGTAGTTATACACTTAAATTGATTCTTTAACATGATAAACTCTTGTCTTTACAGTTTAAAATGACAATATTTGAACAACCAAAGGAAAAGAAATTTTTTCATAAGGTATCAATCGTGTAAATAATGGCATATATAAAAAATTTTTAATTGTGTTTTTTTTTTTTAATTTATTTAATTATTCTTTCAAAACATTTCATTTCAAAGAACTTTTACAGAACAATTAATTCTTCAAACTTTCTATCACTACTTAGACCAAAAACATATCTTCTTCCTCTTTCTTCAAAGCTGATTCTAAAATTTTAATAAAATGAATCGAAAAAATGAACTAAAAAAATTTTTTACATTATTTTTCAATTATATAGTATGATTATTGTAAAGGGAGATATCAAAGATCATATGAGAGCTGTTAAATTTGCAGGAATTTCTGTTTTTTATTCAGAAACGAGATGATTTTCTCAACAAAAACAGAAACTGCTGAGAAAACTTATCAGTATTTGGTTTTTAAAATTTAAAAAGAATACCATTAACTAGACACAATATTAAACTTGCATGTTACTAAAATGTTTAAAATTCAAAAAATAATACCAATTTTAGCATATAAAATGAAAGTAATTCCAATTAAAAATTTTAATTAATACCAGAAAATTGGCATATATTCAAAAAATTCAGAAACTCAAAATATCATAAATTAATCAAATCGTCAAAATTCGATTATTACAAAAAAAAAAGAACTAAAAATATTGAAAAAAAAAACTCACATCAATTATTAAAAATTTAATCTAAATTAAATTTAAATTCACACAACTACTTAAAATTATAAATTAAGGACAAGTTGTTCGGTTTTTTTTTAAATTTGAGAAATAAAAAGAAAGCTTCAGAATTTTTTTCAGTTTATTTCTTGATCAAATAAAAACTACAGTTAGATTTTCCTAGAGTGATGTAAAGTGCCTAGGTTTTTTTTAATTCAAGAAATGAAAAGAAAATTTAATAAATTTTCTTTTTATTTTTCAAATGAAAACAAAACCTAATGATGCTTTTCTAGAATCAAAAAGAATGAAGTAAAATTTTAAATTTTACACAATTCTTTTAAATTTACCGTTAGGTTTTCTAAAAAAAGCTAGACACTCTAAGCAACTTTAAAACATTCCAAAAAATATTACAAAATTATATAATATGAAAAATCTAATTTTAAAATACAAAATTATTTAAAACACAAACACAGATCTTCATTTCTTGATTTTTCAACTTTTATCAAAAGGTTAAATACATATTCTTACATCCTAAAATATAATGAAAATTAGAACACAAATTGAAATTTCCAATAATTATTACCAAAATAAAAACAAAAAAAAAAAAAAAAAAATTAATTAATTTTTTCGACAACTAATAAAAAAAAAAAACCAACAAAACCAAATTAAAAAAGAAAATATCGAGAAAAAACTCAAAAAAACTTTGAAAAGAAACAAATTTGAAGAACAAGTTGATCGGATCAAGAAAGAAGCTGCTGGAATGCATCCCAAGTGTTTTGTAATCTATTCATTAAAGGAGAAGACACGGCGTGAAAAAATGGATGCAGGATAAATTTCTTCAAGATTTAAAGAGAACAGGAATTGATTTCAAAGCCGAATTTCGAGAGTTTAAATTTGAAAGAGAATTTATTGATTATGAATTTGAGATTCAGAATAATAGGGATTATGTGATAATACTGCAAACACCCAAGTTAAAGAAACAATATGAAAAATATAAAAGGAAAAGAGAAAACCGAAGAATTGGAATTGAGTTGAAGTTTTTAGAGTCAAAGATCCCCAATCAACGAAGAAAGAATAAAGGAGTCAAAATAATACCCATAATTTTAAAAGGATCGAGAAAAGAATCAATAATAATGAAGCTCTTAGAAGGTAGGAAGATTTTAGATCTGAGAGAAGAAAGCAAATATTATTATAATTTTTTAGAACTTGTAGGAGTGATGCATAAGATAAATAACGAACAAATATCGAATTTACAAAATGAATTTGAATTATATGAAAAAGGAATTGCACTAAATAAGTTAAGCGACAAAGAAAAGAAATTTGTCGAAAGATTGAAAAAAAAAAGAAAAGCAAAGCCGAAATCATTTCTAATTAAGAAAAATTCAAATCAAGAAATGCCAAAATTGTATCAAATACCAAATGAGAATAAATATTTTGCCGGAAGGTTTGTTGAATTAGAAAAAATCAAAAAAATACTGAGAAAAAAAAACATAGTCGGAATCAAAGAAAACAGCAGTAATTTGGGAAGAATCGGAAAAACAGAGATTGCCATAAAATATGTGAAAGAAAGTATAAAGTCAAGGAAATATAATCAAATTTTCTGGATAGACTGTAGTAAGAAGAAAAAAGTCAAGAAACAAATGAAACAACTTGCAAATTACTTGGGAATGCCATCAGAAAAACACAAAGAAAAAAACCAATTAAAGAATTTCAAAAGATGGCTAAATCAAAATAAAGGATGGTTGATAGTGTTTGATGAAGTGAAACACAAACAAGATATTGAAGAATATCTTGGAATTCAAGGAGGAAAAATATTAATAACAACTAGAGATAGACTTGGAGAATTTGAAGTGATAAAAGAACAAACGGTGAAAATTGATGTATTAAAAAGAGCCGAGTCAGTTGAATTATTGAGTGGGATATTGGACGTAAAGAGAAATGATGAGAAAAAAACACTTCAAGAATTGGAGCACTTGTCGCTGTATTTGGGAGATTATCCAAAATCACTATATCGGGCAGGGATGGAGATAAAGGGCAATCCAGAGTTAAAAATCAAGAATTATCAAAAGTATAAAGAAAATGAATTAGAAAAGAATGGAAAGCATCTTAAAAAAAATAAAAGTAATGTTCCGAAGAGGAATAAAAACTTTACAGAAAGAGAAGTTGAATTATCATTGATCGAAGAAAAACTTGAAAAGTCACCTTTTGGAATAGTGAGTCTTGCAGCAGAAACCGGGATAGGTGGGATCGGGAAGACACAGATGGCATTACAATATACCTATCGGAATGCCCACAAATATAAGAAAGTTTGGTGGATAAATGCTGAGAGCGATTCAACGATCTATACCAGCTTTCTGGACTTTGCAAGGAGAGGGAAAATCTCTATAAGCGAAGAGGATAAGAAACAACGAAGAGAAATGCAAGTGATAAAAAGATGGCTGGTGGATGTAAAGAACAGAGGGTGGATGTTGGCGTTTGATAATGCGAAAAAACAAGATGTGGTAAAAAAGTATATCCCACAAAAGGGTGGCCATATATTGATAACATCAAAGAACAAGGAATGGGAGACAGTAACCGATGAAGTCATAGAAGTGGGAATATTTAAGCCAGAAGAGGCCTTGGAATATATAATAAAAATGACCAAGATCAAAAAAGAAGAAGAAGACATAAACTTAGCCAATGAACTATCAAAGGAACTTGAATATTTGCCACTGGGGTTAGCACAGGCCTGTTCGTATATAGTGAATACAGAGATCAGCTTTCGGGAGTACATTGACATCTTTAAGAAGAAGAGAAAGGAACTTATGACCAAGTATGAATTACCGCCCAAGGATTATGAAGAGGTTGTGCATACAACATGGGATATAACAATGGAACGGATCGATCGAGAAGAAAGTGGATTAATTGAGAAACAAGATTTTGCCCGATTGGCTTTACAAGAAGATGAAGATAATTTTGAAGTGGAGGATTTGTGGGAAGAATTGAAACAACAAGGATATATCCAAGAGTTAACCAAAGACATAGCAGTAATAGAAGATAAATTCAAGATTTTGAGGAATAAGAATGAAGAGTTAAATTTACCTGAAAAATGTAAAATAAAAAGAGGTAAGATCTATAAATTGATGAAGACTTGAGAAGATGAGAAGTGTATTATTCCAGGAATTTCATTGTATTTGATGAGGCTGTGTGCTTATGTAGCATCCAATGCAATACCCACTAATCTACTTATGAGAAGTCTCGAGAAGATCTATTGGCTCGGGGATGGGAGAATTGTGTTGCACGATGCGCTTGCTAAATTGAATAAATATTCCATGATCGATCTGGACTCTGAGAATCATAAATTGGATGTGCATAGATTGGTGCAAATGGTGAGTAGGGATAAGATTTGTGAAGAGGAACAGAAAGAGATCGTGAAAAACTTGGTAGTGATACTATCCGAGCTGTATAAATTTTACCGTTATAATACCAATACATTTAATATCGGGAATTTATACTTCTATCATGTAGGACAGTTGTTACAGAATGTAAATGGCAGGTTATCAAGAATGTTATGTATAAAGGCGTATTGGAAGATGGGCAAAACTGATGATGCACTTGATCAGTTTAAAGATTTGAAAAGAATAATGGAAATGGACATAAAAGATATGGAACGAAGAGGCAAGAAGGCACTGCTTCCCATAGAAGTGTCGATGTTTCATATTATGCGAGACTGTATGACAACGAAGAAAAATGTGGAGATGAGAGAACGTTATCAGGAAAGGGCAAATAGTGCATTAGAGAAGTTCCTTGAAATGAAGGTCCAAAAGAGAATAATTTTACATCAAGAGGTGATGGAAGACGTTGCAAAAGAGGGAGCAGTAACGGTTTTGAATATCTTGTATAACTTGGATGCAGAGTTTATCGAAGAAAAATTTCCAAGAAAAGTGTTAAGAATGATTCTAAATTATGTATATCAAAATATACAGAGAAATATACCCGAGGAAGAAATAACAAAAACTCAAAATAAAATATATAAATATGACAAAAGGGAAAGAGAAGCTCTAAAAAAGAGCCTGTATACAAAAGTGTTAAATTTAAGAAACAACTATTTTAGGTTGGGCGAAATTTGGTCAAAAGAGTTAAAAAGAGAATTCAAAAGTAGAGGGGTCGAAAAAAATGGGCTGAAGAGTTTCGAATATAAAGAGAAAGAAGAGGTAAATACAAAGAGAGGTATCATGTTGGAATATGAAGATATGAATCAAAGGTACGGGTTAGACGTGGATATGATTATCGAGATCGAAGAGGAGAGAAATTTTGAGAATCCATTCACAGAAGCTCTAGAAAAAAGGAAGAAGTTGAGAATTGATGAAGATAAGGCAATAAAAAGGACAGATGAAATTATAAGAGAAAACAAGAAAGAGAAGAAAACAACTAGAAGGGGGGAAAATGTTAGAGAAAGAGAAATACAGAAAGAGAATGATAAAGAGACACAGTGTGTAAATAAATCTAGGAAATATCAGAATAATTTCCCACCCGTGGAGAAAAAAAACAGTAACAATTCTCTGTAAGAAGAAAAAGGGAGAAGTTACGAATCACAAGAAGATGAGATTAGTTCCACAGAGGATAAAAAATATGAAGCAAGCAGTATTTCAGATGAAGAAATAGAAGAAACAATAAAAGAAGTAGAGTCTCTGAAAGATGAGATGAGAATACTACAAGAAAAGGGGGATCTGGAAGGGGCAATAGAAATACAAGGTGAAGTCATAGAGACGTATCAGTATCTATTCGAAGAGACAAAAAATAGACAAGTTGAAACATTGTTGAATGAATCAAAGAAAATTATGGTTCAATTAAAAAAGGCGGTTTCTGAACAAGAATTTAAAAAGTATTTTGATGGAAAATTAACTCTTCCGATCAAGTCAAAATTAAAGCATAAAAGATATCAGTTATTAATCAACAAATATGAATTCAAACAAAAAAAAAAAAACTGAAAATGAATATTATATATTGGCGAGGTCATATGAAGGATTGGCTAACAAGGAGAAGGCTGGGGAGTATTATCGGAAACTGGGAGAAATTCATGATCGGGGAGGAAGACAAGAAAAGGCAAGGAATTGTTATTGGAAAGCATTTGATCTCAACAATGAAGAGTTGAAATATATCGATATGCTCATGTGGGAAGGTGAATACTTGAAAGGAATGGATGTTATCAAAGGGAAAATCGGCGATAACCATGAATTTAAGCAGATACTTGTCGCTAAGCTACATGAATTGACAGTCAAAAGAGATCTGAGAAGGATCAAGTTTGAAGAACAGTTGGAGAAGATACCACAAGAGAGTGAGAAAGATCCGACATGTTACATCGCATATGCAAGAGAAGAAGACGTGGGAAAGTGGTTAAAAGGTACATTAGTTCAAGACCTTGAAAGGGCAGGAATCGATATTGCAGTGGATTTTAAAAATGTTCAAGTTGGGGATAGCGAATTTGATCATTGGGAATCAATAAGGGAGGAAGATTATGTCTTGTTGGTAGCAACCCCCTTGATCAAAAAAAGGAATGAAAGATATAAAAAAGGTGGTATTTCATTGTCAACGAAGGAACGTGACGAGACAGTTGCCATAGGTGTCCAATTAGAGTTGATGAATAATAGAGTTAACGATCTTGAAAAACTGAAAACGGTAATTCCGATTTTGTACAAGGGCGACAGAACGGAATCGATCCCAACAAAATTATTGGAAAGAGTCAAATACCAAGATGTTAGAGAGGAAAAAAACTATTATTGCGAAATTGTGAATGTAATCGGGAAAATACAAGACCTCAAACAAAACGAAATCGATCGTTTGACAGATAAATTAGAAGAGTCCTTCAAAGAGATCTCCTTCAAGTGCATCCAAAGTGAAGATGAAACAGCTGTCTTCCAGTGGAAAGAAGATCGGGAAAATGCATGGATAAAAAATCGAAAAAGGAAAAAGGTAAACGAAGAGACCACGAAATTAGAAAGAAAAATCCTTTACAATGTTCCTAACATAAAAAATGGTTTTCATGGAAGAAAAAAAGAACTGAAAAAAATCAAAAAAATCTTTAACAAAAACAAAATAGCATTAATAACGAGTTCCCCGAGATTAGGACGAGTGGGCAAAACAGAGTTAGCAAAGAAATATGTAATCAAGAGTACCGAAAAGGGGAAATATGACCAAGTGTTCTGGATATCAGCAGAAAAATTGGAAAAGAATCTTCGGGGAATGATCAAAGAACTGGGAATAAGAGTAGAAAGGACAAAGAGTGTGGAGAAACAGTTTACAACAGCAAAACGCCTACTCGAGAGAAGTGGGAAATGGCTGATAGTATTTGATGGAGTCAAAGAACGACATGCTATGAAACAGTATAGCCCTGAAGCGGGGGGGGCATGTCTTAATAACCACTCGAAACGAACGGGAGACATTTAAAAAAAGTAAATACGAAATGGTAGATGTAGGATTAATGAAAAGATCAGAATCAATAAATTTTCTCAGAATATTAACAGGCATGAAAAGGCATGAAGAATTAAATAAATTAGCAGATTTATTACAAGATTTCCCTCCATTGTTGTACAAAGAAGGTAAAAAGGTTAAGAATATATCGATAAACCATTATAAAATGAGAATGTGCCAATATCTTAAAACCAATATTGGGCGTTTGAAGGAAATTAGCAATATTGGAAAGAAGAATCTTACTAATTCTGTAGTTACAGAAATCGAATTATCATTAATAGAAGAGAAGTTTGAAAAGGCAACTTATGAGAGAGTAATTATTGTAGATCAAGAAAGTGAAAGAAGGGCATGGAAATCAGATTTAGCCATACAATATGCATTTAGGAATGCCCACAAGTATAATAAAATATGGTGGATAAATGCTGAGAGCGATTCAACGATCTATACCAGCTTTCTGGACTTTGCAAGGAGAGGGGAAATCTCTATAAGTGAAGAGGATAAGAAACAACGAAGAGAAATGCAAGTGATAAAAAGATGGCTGGTGGATATAAAGAACAGAGGGTGGATGTTGGTGTTTGATAATGCGAAAAAACAAGATGTGGTAAAAAAGTTCATCCCCCAAAAGGAGGTAGGGCATATTTTGATAACATCAATGAACAAGGAATGGCGAAAGATAACTGATGAAGTCATAGATATAGGAAAGTTTCGAGAAGAAGAAGCATTGGAGATGATCAAAAATATTTTCAAAAACAAAGAAGAAGAGGAGGATGAGGATGAGGATGAGGATGAGGATGAGGACGAATACGAGGAAGAGAAAGAGGACAAGAAACAATCTGTAAGAAATTTCGCAAAGCAAATAGGATTTCCATTAATCCTATTAGAGCAAGCGTGCATTTATATAAAAGAGACAGGGATAGGGATAAAGGATTATTTAGCATTATATAAAATGCAGAGCAAAATGCTTGGAAAGAAAATCGATATTGAGAAGAAAGTCAATATTACTTGAAAAATATCAATGGAGAGGATATTAAAGGAAGAGGCAGGGATAATAGAAGATCAGGATTTTATAAAATTATGCAAGGGTAATCGTAAATTAAATGAGGCACAAATTACTCGGCAATTGGTAGACAAGGGGTATTTGGAAAACAGTGGAAGAATAAGCTCGGAATTTGGAAATTTGAAAAGTTCATATCAAATGGGATTACCAAAGAAGTTAAAAGGTGTAAGGTCGAAAATATATCAAATATTAAAAAGCCGCAAGAAAAACCAGAGCACAGAAGGAGTATGTTTAGAAATTATCAAGTTATGCGCATATTTGCCTTTAGGAAAAATCCCAAAATTGTTGTTACAATCTTGGATCAACAAGAGGATCAAAGGATTGGAAAATGTTGATCTTGAAGTGAATAGAGCGTTGGTTCGGTTATGTAAACAATATTCAATCATGCATTTAGATAAAAATAATCAATGTTTAAGTTTTCATAAACTTTTCAGGATGGCAGCATATAATAATATAATGAAAAATGATGAAGAAAAGATATTAAAGGATTTGGACATTGTGTTAAATGAGACAGATAAATCAAATCCTAAGCTGCCTTTTATCAATAACGCAATAAAATATGTCAACCAATTGCTCAATAATATCGGTGGAGAAAAAAAATCTTTCAGATGCATTCTATAGATAATAACAAGACAAATTATAAGTTGATAACTTTGATATATAAATAATTTATCATAATCAATTTTGATAATAAAAAAAACTAAACCATTTTTTTCAGAATTGAAACACCCAAAATTTAAAATTTAAAATTAGTTATTTAGTATATACTTACAAATCATTATAACATACACTTAAATTATTGCTCGCTTATTAGATACTAAATTAATTGTTTAAAAAATCAAAATCTATAAAATTAAAAAATAATTCTTAAAAAAAAAAAAATTAGTGTGACTAAAATTTAAAAAATATCAGGTTACTCAAAAATCATATTTTATTGGAATATTTAATTTAAAAAAAAAAATTAATAAAAACCATTTATTGAGTGACCATATCTTTCAATTTACGATTTTTTTTAGATATTTAAAATATTGAAAAAACCTGATTATGTAAAATTAAAATATCTATTCAATTATTCTCAGTATTATTCTTATAATTTCTTTTTTTCTTATGTTGGAAGATTATTATAAAAAAATAAATTACAAAAAATGAAATGAAATAATGAAATGAAACAATTTTGAAATTTTGCAAAAATATATTTAAAGCCACATTTATAACAAACCAAATATCAAAAAATAGTTAATATAGGAGTTATTATAGGTGTACCATTTTAGGTTGAAAAATAGTTTAGAAAGTAACGAAAAAAACGAAGCAGCGAGAAAAATATTGACCATTTTCAAAATCAAGATTAGCAATTAAAAATTTGTCATATTCCCGTATATAAACCCCCTCGAAGAAAAAAATACAAATATATTATTTAATACAAGATTATTTGAGTATTAATAACCAGTAACTCTGTTTTTAAAGATTTTGAAATTAATACTTATTTCAGAAATTTACCATTGTTTTCAATAATATTTGATAAGAGTTTTACCAAGTATTTGATCTAAGTGCATCCATTTTTTTGAGTACCAAAATGTTACCATATAAATTAATTAGATATCATTGTTTAGTTCTTTCAATTAATGAAATTTTTATTTTATTTACTAGTTATAGGAATCAATATTCTCGAGTGCGATTTGTTCTATTTTGCTTGGAAATTTTTTTAAAGCTTTTCAAATTTTCTCCATTAGATACTATCTTACATATTCTTCGACTTTCCTTCTGCCTCTTCAAAGATCATTCATATTACTTTTTATCCAAATTTCGAATTGTTTATGCTGAAATATTATATTCTTTCACCAAAGTTTTGATTTGCCTTCCTTCCCTCAATTGTAATAGTATTTGATATTTCACTTCAATCTTATTTGTTGTTTAATGTTCATTTTTTCAAGTTAAAATATTGGTGACTTCAAAGAAAATGACACAATTCAACAGAACAATACCATTTTTTCTAAACCGATTTTTAAAATGTAAAAAAAGTAAAAATTTTGATTAAAAGTTTTTTCTCATTTACAAGTTTTCAAATCCTATTACATTTTTAAAATATACATTGTTGAAATACTACTTTTCAGACTTTTTTTTTCGAAATTTTTTGATTGATATGATAATATTAATAATTTTTTTTTAATATTATTTTTATGGTAGAAAGATGTTCATGAAATTAAATATCAGCCTGCAAATCACAATAATTGAATAACATAAGATACATTACTAGTTTTAGTTATTCTCAGTTTTTCAGCAATATTGTTTGAAAATCTATACATATTGAGAATTCAGTAGTACATATTAAGAATTGAATAGTTTTTTAAATTTCCATATTTTGTATTCTTTTGGATATCTTTTTTTCTATTAATTTAAAAATTACCTTTTCTAATTTCTTTAAAAAAAAATTGTTTTTTAACAATTTTTTCTTTTCTTTTTTCGTAATTTAAATTATTAATATATTTTTTTATTTTTTTTTAATATTGGATTATTTCATTTTAGGTGTTATCAAAAGGAAGTATTAATTAGGGACTTGTTTAGGGCTTTAGAACGCCCATTGAGATATAATAATCCAATAATTTCAATTAAATTTTTTTTTTTTACGAATTTTTTTTCATGATAATTTTTTCTTTTTTTTGACTTTTAAAATAACAAAAAAAAAAAAAAAGAAAAAAAAGAAAAAAAAAAATTCAGAGAATTGGGGAGAATTTTTACTATTGATATTAGAAGAGATTTTTATTAGATATTAATTTTTTAATAACAAAAAAAATGGAACAAGATGGGACTCGTGACTTTTTCCTCATTTCTTTTCAAATATTTTTAACAAATTTTTTTATGAATAATTATTTTTGGGGTCTGAACCCATATGTTAACTCTTAGTACTATTTATGAAATTAGACCAATTCATTCTTTCACAACAACTGCAATTATCTTTTTAAATAATTTTTTTTTACAACTTCTTTTGGTTTTTTGAATTCATTGGAAAATACTATTTTTGAAAAAATGAAAAATTTTAAATCATAAAATAAAAAAAACTGAAAAATGAATATTTTTTAATTTATTATCGAAAGAGTTATTGGTATTAATATGATGAAACAATCAAAAAATTGATATTAAAATCTTTAAATACTTTGACAAATATTGATAAAAATAGCCATTGACAATCTGGTTATTTTCTTTTTTGGAATTGGAACTATTGTCATAAGAAAACATTAGATTTGAAACCAAAAATTATTCAATGGATAAAATTATCCTAAAAATAGAACATTACATTTTCATTTTGAATATTCACTAAAAAATTATTTGTAACAAAATTTCACATTAAGAAAAAAAAAAATCAAAATTTTATTTCTGAAAAATTGATAACAAAATAATTTTATCAAATTTTAACTGTTGTGACATCTTGTGAATTTTAGGTGATTGATTACACAAAGTTGTGAAATTTAGTTTGAAAATGCAGGTAAAAAATAAATTTGATATTGTTTAAAAGAGCTCATAGAAATAGAATATTTGGGTAAAAAAATTATTATCACCAATATTTCCCCAAATTATTATTTTTTCTAAATTATTGTGACAAAATGTTCTTGGTTTGTGAACAATTTATGTGTATACCTTTCTTCAAATACCTAGGATATTTAAAATTCAGAAAAAAATAAATATTTATTATGTAAACATTTATTTGATTATTTGAAAAATATTGAAAATAGTTTTCCTATTATTAAAGGATAAAATACCTTTAAAAAAATATTGTGTATTTTTGTAACCATGTCACAAAAATTTGAAAATGCTAAATCTCTCGTTTTTAACTCTAATTTTTAATAAATGTTATTTTATATTTGAGAAAATTAAAAAATTTTCTTGTAATTTTAAATTATAAAAAATAACTTAAGCTACATCATAGTGAAGTGTCGTAGAGTGCCACAAAATACTAAAGAGTGTCGAGGTTTTTATTATTATTATAATTATTATTGTTTCGAAATTTTATCGATTTTCGAATAAAAACAATATTTAAAAAAATAAACCAAATGCAGCTTAGGATTTATACACTCTATGGTACTCATAGAACACTCAACAATATTCTGTTGAATTTTTTGAAAGCTGCATTTGGTTTATTTTTTTAAATATTGTTTTTATTCGAAAATCGATAAACTTTCGAAACAATAATAATAATAATAATCAAGGAACCATATGAACACTCAAGACTATTCTTATAATTTCGAGTATAGCTACGAACTCTGCAGCACTAAAGAAAAGTTAAATGCACTTTTTTTTTATATAATTTAATAAATTAAAATTAAATTTATTTATTGTCTTTTTAATTCTGAAATTATGGAAAGCCTAATTGCGTTTTTCAAAAATTCATAAGAGTAGAATACAATTCAAAGATTTTCTCCAATTCTTTTGAAATATAGAAAAGTGTAAGGTGATTATTTTTAATTTAAAAAAAAACAAACTGCAAACACGAGGGATTAACAACATCTCTTGTAAATAATAATAAAAAAAAATCAAAAATTTTTTTGTTAACATTCAAATAAATATTAAATCTTAATTCGGTTTAAAAGAAGGGGGTCTTTTCATTTAATTTTTATTGATTTTTTTCTAAAAAAAAAGGGGGTGTATCAATGCAAGATAAACCAAATATCATAAATTTTCACTATATCGAATGTAAAATCATTTTTACAGATGTAATTTTTTTTAAATTTTTTGAGAAACAACATTGATTTATTTTCGAATTATTAGCCGAGGTACGATTATAAAAAATGGAAGAAAAAAAGAGATTTAATGTTAAAAGTCGTAATTTTTGTTTGATGGGGTATAAATACATACATACATATAGACAATAAGATATAAATACAAAAAAAAAAAAAAAAAAACATGTACACACGTATCCATATATCTTAATTTAAATTATATTCTTTTTTGATTTTTTCCAAACAATTGGGTAAATTACAATGTTTATCTAATTGGTAATAATCAACAGCACCAGAAAGTTCATCATAAATTAATTGCATATCATCATCTTCAGTTAATTGTATTTCGTTAAAATAGAGATATTTGACAAAGTGTTTCATGGACTCAATAGATATTCCAGAATAATCTTTGACTTGATTTTTTTTTGTAATCTTTTCTTGTTCTTGAAGATATTCAAAAAAGCCTCGGAATAAACCACACCTGGCTTGTAAAATAAATTTATGAACTTTAATTTCCTTGAATTGTTCTTTTTCTTCTTTATTTTCATCATCATCATCATCATCTTCTTCTTTTTCTTTTTCTTCTTCTTCTTGCTTTTCTTCTTCTTTATTTTCTTCTTCTTTATAATCTTCTTTATCTTCTTCTTTTGATTCTTCTTTTGATTCTTCTTCTTGCTTTTCTTCTTCTTTATTTTCTTCTTCTTTATTTTCTTCTTGTTCTTCATATTCATTATTTTTATCATGATCTTTCACAATTAGAGAAAAATCTTTGGAATTTTGATCGTAAAACGCTTTTGTTAAATCGGATTGCAAAGTTTTTTTCACCAACTCTTCCCTTGTAATTCCGAATTTGTATGCAATTTTTTGGATTTCACTTATATTTAATTTGGATTTCTTTTGACCGTAGGAACCATAAACCCATTCTAAAAATTTGAAGGCTTTTTCTTTCGTAAAATTATTTTCTAGAGTAATTTTGACTTCTTCTGTTTCTGTGCCACACCTTAACTTGATTAAGAATTTATGGACGGGATAATCGAAAATTTTAAAATCACAAAATTTTGGATTCTTGAAGAGGTTCAGAAAGTTATATGAAGATTGTGAGAGGAATTCTGTGATTTCTAATTCCGTTTCAAGGTTGATCATAGCTAAATGGTCCCCGTTTCCTGCATAAATAAACTTTTTATGAAAATCAAAATCCTTACAACGATTCTCGAAACTGATGAAATACAAGCAGCGAGTAGTTTCAAGATCCCAGATTTTGATTTTTTGATCATTTCCTAATGAAAAAAGGTAATTCCATTTCGTTTTTAAACGAAACGAGCCTCTTTTATGGCCTTCAAATGTTTTGACTTTTCGATAGGTGTGCGCATCCCAACCCTTGATTGTCCCAAAATTGGAGATGTTGCACGCAGTATAAACGATTCCATCTTTGCTTGTGATATCTCCAACCGAAGAGTCTTTGTATGCCCGAAAGCTTCTGACGACCTTATTTCGTTCTGGATCAAGAACAACGACGTTACCTTCATTAGTTCCTGAAAAGATCTTGCCGGACTCACTTTCAAAAGCTGCGCAATTATGGCTTCGATATTTCGTTTGAATTGCTTTGACTAGTTTGGTTGTTTCAAAGTCCCAACAAACGATTCTTTTTGAACTCGAAAATGAATAAATACGATCGTCATAATCAATTGTTTGATAAACCTCATAACTGCCATCAAATTCTTTCACTTTTTTTTGTGTTTTCGGATCAGTTAGAATTATTTTTCCATCTCTGGAGCTGGTTACTATTAACCCTTTCTCTTTTGTTTTTGTTTTTGTTTTTGTTTTTGTTTTTCTTTTTCTTTTTCTTTTTCTTTTTCTGATTTGGAAAATCCAGTAATTATGAAAGTTATAAATCGTAGAATTTTTGAGTTTTAGATCCTTTTCTAAGTTGGAAAATTGAAATAAGATAATAAAAAAAAACTCTCAAATCAATTACACGATTCAAAAACAAGCGAACAACAAACATAAAAAAAAAGAAAAAAAAGTTTGTTTTACATAAAGTGGTGTCTTGATAAAATCTCCATTCTGGATACCAAGATACAAATTCTCTTTGTCGATATAAACTGATGTAATTAAATGTTCGTTCTCAATTTTGTAATCTCTACTCCTGATAATTTTTTCGATTGAAATTTCTTTTGGAAATATTTGGTTTTTTTGATTACTTGTCATTTTGGAGGTTTTGATAATTTTAAAAATTCCTTTTCTGTTCGATCAGAAAATAAGTCTTGAATAAAAAATGATTAAATATTAAAATAATTTTCAATATTACCAAGCTTGTTTTTAGATGAACCTCCAAAGTCTGAACTTATTGTTGATGAAAATTTTGTTAAAACATTTTTATAATTCTTAACCTGAGTAAAATTTATTTCAAACTTCTTTTAATCAAGAAAAAACCATTGAAAATAAAAAGAAACTATTAAAAGGAATTTTGAGGAATTTAATTATACTTATTCAAAACTGTTCCATTTTAATCAAAAAAGAGTCGAAAAATTACCCATTTCATACTTGAATTAAAAACTTTACATTAAATATTGAATTTTTTTGAAAAATAACAAGATCTACTTTGTAAACAGTTGTTTTAAAAAATTGAAGAATAACAGTCTTACTTAAATGATTTAAAAGATTGATTTTAAATGTTTAGAGATCCAATTTAGAAAAATTTTATTTTACTCTTTTTTGACAACAACTTTAACAAAATGAAAAATCAATTTTCTAAAGGTATCCTAATAAACAAACTTTTTATAGGTTAGGTATAAAATGGGGTTCATGTTAAAGTTCAAAAGTTCTCATTAGAATTTGGAAATTTCAATTTAGCAAATCTGAAAAATAAAAAATCAAAATCAACCATTTTATCTCTTTCAAACAGTTTTTTCTCCTATTGGTAGTCTTAATTAATTGGTATTATTGGTTAAATTGAAAATTTTTAAAAAAATTAAATCCAAAAAAGAAAAATTAAATTCAAGATGTAATTGTTTATATTATTCTTATGAACCAAAATAACATAATTCTATTTTATAAATCCTTTTTTATGTGTTGTTTTAAGAATTCGAAATGCACCAACTTTGTGAAAATAGTTGTATTATAATAAAAGTTTGTTTTTTTTGTTATATTTTTTTAATCTTAAAATCCGCAATTTAATTAGTTTTTTTTTATAAACAGAAAAAAACATATCAAAACCCAAGTATTAGTTCTGAAATTAGTAATTTAGGGAGTCGCACAAGAGACGAAATATTTTCACTTTTTTACGAATCTTACATTAGATCACAAAACAAAACTTTTTCGTATCTTTCTGTTGGTGTTGATTTTTCGTACTGCAAAGTGTTAGATTCGTTTTTTTTTTGATGATTTTTTTTTGAAATCTAAAATAAATTTAACCATAATAATTTGAGTGGTTGTGTTTAAATTACTTGGTTGCAGGTTGAATTGGTAATATTTTATTCTTGTCTAACCCTTAACAATAAATCAGAACGAACTCTATTTCTTAAGACATTTCATTTTTTGTAAAAAAAATAATTTTTTTTTTAGAAAAAATGAAAACTTTTGTTAGCTTATTTGGATATCCTGGAATGTGGTGCGAAAAGTACTTTTGATGTTATACCATGAGGACACCATGTCATGAAGTTTGATATGGTTTAAACCTCAGGTCTCGAATCATAGTTTTATGGCTATGGCTCACCCCTTGACATGTATAGGTCACCCACCCCATGTCACATAGTATATAACACAATGGTTGATGGACCCATTGGGGTTTTGCACATTTATGCTACGTGTATATACTATAGTATAGGGCTAATTTCACACATATGACTCGACAGAGTCACGCCGAAGTTACCCTATGGGGTACTCAACAGGGCTAACTTTGCATTGGCAACTCGAGAGAGTTACCGTAGAGTTGTCTGACAAGGGTACTCAACAGGGCTAACTTTGCATTGGTAACTCGACATAGTTACCGTATAGTTGTCCGACAAGGGTACTCAAGAGGGCTAACTTTGCATTGGTAACTCGACAGAGTTACCGTAGAGTTGCCCGATAGTGGTACTCAACAGGGCTAACTTTACACTTGTAACTCGACAGAGTTACCGTAGAGTTGTCCGACAAGGGTACCCAACAGGGCTAACTTTGCACTTGTAACTTGACAGAGTTACCACAAGGTTATAATATAATATTAACACATAGTGTTAATATCACCTATTAAATAAAACGATAGACAAATTTGGTACACCTAGAAAACATTTTGTTTTTTAAGCACGATAGACAATAATCAGAAATAACTTTTTCCCTTTGAATATATTAAGTGGAAATTGATACCAATTGTATAAAATTGTTTCAAAAGTGTGATAGAGCTCATGAAACACCTCGTTATATACTATTTGGGACTAAAAAACCATATGTATATTATCACACTTTTGTTGGTTCTAAGATAAAATATCGATAATTTTGATCAAAGGTACCACTTTGAACAAAAAAGAACAATAAATATTTTTAAACGCGTTTATTGTTTACTATGATAGGATAAACCCATGTTATCCCAATGTTTAGATCAATCTATCGATAAAATATACCAACGTATGATTATAATCAAAACATTATATCTGGTTGAATTATGTATTGTATTTTTCAATTAATCAAAATAAGTTTGACTCAACTCCTTATTTTTATACTAGAATAAACATCGAATTATCTTTTATTCTAGCTAATTGAATGGTTCGATATAATCATTTATTCCGATTTGATCTTTGATTATAATCATATGTTGGTATATTTTACCGATAGAATGAAATAAAAATTCTAAATCATTATATATATATATATATCCCTTATAAGCCCAAATCGACTACTCTCAATTTTTGATTTATTGTCATAAACA